>MU224186.1:1484820-1517509 GCA_018584345.1 Thuja plicata
TCTTTCTGGGATCCACTTTTCCCTTGGTTAAGTAGTATCTATCTATTATGTGATATCCAATCATACATGAAAATTTTGGTTTGCATTGAGGATCTATGTCCTTGATTATAACCTATTTCATTGTTGACACTGGGTTTCAATGGTTGATAAAACTCTCACCTTGGAAACTGAATAGTGTGCTATCCCTCAAGGATTACTTTTTCACTTTTTGCATGATATCTCTTTGCATTCGTCCCTTTCATGGCCTCATAGGAGCTATGACCTTCTTGGCTTGGATTGGGTATTGTGTGTGGATATTGTCTTGATGTTGATGAAGGCTTTATCTTTCTTTAACATGTCAAAAATAGTATGTATTTTTTCATTTTAAGGAGGGGGGCATATATACGACCTCCCTCATTCTATATTATGCATTTTTGATCTAACCTTTTGTTTTGCATCATGCTAAATCCTTGGAAGGTAACGCACATAAGTTGCTAAATCCTGAAGAGACACGTATCTTTATTTCTATTTTTGCTAAATCCTCTGAAGGTAACACACATAAGTTGCTAAATCTTGAAGAGATACGCATTCAATTACAATTTAATATGCTAAATCCTCTGAAGGTAATGCACATAAGTTGCTAAATCCTGAAGAGATACGCATTTTACAAATATACTCCATGGTGATATGAGGATATGGATCCATGGGTACTTCATAAAAGCCATAAGAAGATGCACTAAATACATGCACAAAGCCGCCAGAAGGCACACAAATTTATGGGGTGACTATCAAGTACTTTCTTGGTGGGCCATCCTATCCTTTTTGTGGTTCACAGTGAGATACACACATCTTACTGGGCAAGCTAACCACTCCTCTCTCTCTCTCTCTCTTTCCCTAACTAGTGATGTCTCTCTTATCATGATCTTAGGGTTGATAAAGACTTAAGTCCCTTGGGAGATTGGGGATTTCTTTTTCCCTTTTGATTCCAATAAGATTGTCTGTTTTGTATGTTCTCCTTTACCAAGAGTTTGTGTTGAACTCATACTCTTGCTAAAGTAAGGGCTAAATGTATAGTCAGAAAATGGAAGCACTTCCATTTTAGACTTGTTTAGCCTTCTAAGTAAGTGGTTTGGGGTCATCAAAAGAACCTTTATTAGGTTCCTGATCTTGACATGGCTTACCCCCTGATCTGCCCTTCTTTTCACCACTTTCTAGCCTGATCTCTGCATTCTGAATTGCAGACCTGTGATTCTAGCAACCAGGGATAGGGTCAACCTTTCTAGGATAGGTTCAACCTCAGCCCTGACCTAGGATAGGGTCAACCTCATCCCTAACCTAGGTTAGGGTTGACCTCAACCCTGTCCCAGGGTTCAAATCCTGGGGTCCTGCAGTCCTGGATGTCGGTCTTTGCGAAGAAAGTTTTTCCCGCTTTTGGGTTGGCTATTTCAGGCTTTGAAGTGTGGATTCCTAAATTGTATTTAATATAGGTCCTCTCCTAGAGTTAAAGGCTTAAATGGGAATTTAATTATCCTATGTCAGCCTCCTTAGAAGATTGTGCCCTAGTTTCATATAAAAGGGAGCTTTCTCCTCTCATTTTCTCTAAGCATCATTAAGCAATTGAGAAGGATTTTCAAGTGCAGTTCAAGCAAGCTAAGGAGAAAGATTTCAAGAAAGCATCCATTTTTATGAAGGAGATCCATTAGAGTCCATTGAAGGATTCAAGCTACATAGTGCCCTTTTGGTGATCTCTCCATCCACCTTCTTCCAAGCCTCTTCCAAATTCAAGAACCCATTCAAGACTTGGTGTTGGAGATCTACAAGTGATTTATTGAATACATCCTACATGATACATTCTATATTATAGATCCATTTGATGCATACATACTTGTGGATTCACAGATTCGAATCCGCCACGAGGGCTTTCATATAAGCAAGGTGAATTTATGTGTTTACTTTGTTTATCTCTGCAATTTCAAGGTTAATTCCAAAACTCGGTTTTCACCAAGGAAAACCCCTCCCCCACAATAAAAAAACCTCTTTTTCTTGTAGGTACAGGTTTAGGACTATGAAATTGAACCCAGATCTGGATACCGTTTTCAGTTTTCTTTTGGAGGGCACGAACAGGGACACTTTTGGATCTGTGCAGGACAGGGTTGACCTTACCAGGATAGGGTTGGAATTTGTGGTACAGGGTTGACCTTTTTCATAAGATGACATTAGATAGAAAAAATTATTTTTGGGTTTTGTTCATCTCAGTGTTCTGGTTCTGGATCATACTTCAAATTTTCTAGAAATAGCCTACGATCCTCAAAAAACAACATTCTTTGATCTGAAATTTTGTAAAGGTTAGTTCTTCTTCCTATCCTTTTCAATTACAATAATCAAGCATATTTACTTAATCAATTTACAGAATTTAAGATCCCCTTTCTTGTTCTCTTTCCAAATAGTTGAATTCACTTGTGCATTAACCCTTCTACTTGGGTTGATCAAATTGGATCTCCTAGTTTTGTATTTGAGGGTGAAAGAAAGGAGCATCTTATCTTCCCCTAATCACAAATACAATATGCAATCAACACAATTCAATTAAATGTAAAGTACGGTTAAGGGAATACAACACATCTTAAACATTCAAATCCAAATCCATAACATTATCAAATCCTTTTTCCTTCTTTACAGTGTCAAATGCAGAAAATCTTAAATCAGCATTAATCATATATTATATTTAATTCCTAAAATACCTATTTAGCTAAATAAACCTTATGATCGAATTAATTTGATTAATAAAGTCCTAGCACTTTAATTAAATTAAATTCACCCTCTTTAGCTAAGACACATGAAAAAGGAATTTAATGATATTCAATTATTAAATAAATATCCTCATTTTCAATAATTAAATTTAATTATTCAGATAATTGAGAAAAAAAAATTATGAGGTCATATTTATTTAATTAATTGGATAATCTCTCAAAAATCTTTCTTCTATTCAGAATTATAAACTTCTCTTTAATTATGCTTTAAAGAGAGAGAAAATAGATAAATCAAATAAAATAATTAAATCAAAGAAAGAAAACAGTTAAAAGCAAAGAGAAAACAATTTATTGTATTCTTTTAATTAAATATTTCTATTCTAAACTGGCTTTTCTATCTGTTTTATTTCAAAGAGGAAAGTTTCTATTCTGATCATCTCTGAGTCTATAAAAGGACTCTCATTCTTCATTCAAAACCCCCACTCATTTTCATGCATTGTTAGAATACTGAATTATTGTCACATTTCTTTATAATCTCATATAGAATAATTTCACTATTGCAATAGATTACTTTCAATTTCTAGAATAATTGCATTGAAATCATGTCTTAGACTAAGCTTACATCTTTCAATTCTTAGGATAATCTTGCATTGTATTGCATTCATGGAGAAAAATCCTTCATTCCTAGATTGGTCTATGGTTGTGAGACTCTCATTCTAAGAGCTATTTCGAAAACCTCGTCTGAATAGAAGGCAACAGGTCGAATCATGCAGGCAAACAAGATGAATAATCTCATATTCATTCTTGTGTTTACTTAGTGAATAAGGACTATGTTGAAGTGTATGGTGAGTTAACAAGGCCAAATTTACCACATGCACACGATAGTGGATAAACCAGGAAAAATAAATATAGTTGTTGATTTCCTATCCAGATTACAAAATGTCAATGACCCACATGTCATTGATGACATCTTGCTAGATGATCGCCTATTTTATATTTCACCTCATACCCCTTGGTATGTTGACATCACCAATTATCTGGTCACTCAAAATGTACCACCACATTTCTTGCCCAAAAAAAGAGGTTGTTAATTAAGAAAACCTTTAACTTTTCTTTGTTGGCCAACTATCTCTTCTATACTGGACCCGATCAGATTCTGCGAAGGTGTATTCAAGAGGATGAGATATATGATATCTTGCATGCCTACCATGATGAACCTTGTGGCTTCCATTTTGAAGCAAAATAGACAGCTGTGAAGATACTCAATACTGGCTATTACTGGCCAACTCTATATAAGGATGCAACCAATTACACCTGTAAGTGTGATCATTGTCAACGAATGGGTCAGCCAACCAAATCAAATGAAATTCCTCTATTCCCTTAGGTAATAGTCACTCCATTTGATAAATGGGGGTTAGATTTTGTGGGACCAATTAACCCCCCATCAAATGACAACTCTTACATTTTGGTTTGCACTAACTATGTAACTAAATGGGTGGGAGTGCGGGCTATGAAGCATGCTAGGGATAATAGGGTTGCACAATTTTTATATGAGGAAATATTTACCAGGTATGGTGTTTCACCAGAAATAGTCACAGATCAGGGAGCTTAGTTCACTTCTACTCCGATCACTACACTTATGAATGAGTATGATCAAGAAGAGATCACCAACAAAGAGATCAAAGCTATCCTGACTAAGACAGTTCAACTACATAAGACAAACTGGAGTACCATACTGCAGGAAGTTGTGTGGGATTACTACACAACATGGAAAACACCCATAGGTTTTACACCCTTTGAGTTGGTGTATGGAAAAATTGTTGTAACGCCTATTGAATTTGAACATGAAACCCTATGAAAAGCATTACAACTCAACTTGGATCTTCCTATATCTCAAAGAGAAAGACTCATGCAACTTTATCATCTGGATTAAATTAAAAAATCATCCTTACAGAACACAGATTTAGTTCAAATGCAATGAAAGAAATGGCATGACTCACATATACAGAATAAAGGGTTTATTGTTGGTGACTGGGCACTTTTATATGATTCATAATTTCAAGATAATCAAGGTATGATCAAAAATCATTGGCTTGGTCCCTATGAGGTTGAAAACATTTTTTCAATGGTGAAGGCCAATTGTCTACAATCAACCCTATGTGTTTCAATTTATTGGTTAATGGTCACAGAATCTATCTGTACCATAAGCCAACCACTAAGGCCGAGTTCCTGCAAGAATTTGATATTCCTCTCGCCACAGCTAAACCTTTTGTAGCTAATGGACCTCCTCTAGCTGAAAAACTTCCTACAACAGATGGACCTCCTCTAGCTGAAGACTTTCCTATAGCTAATCGGAGTGGTTTTTCACTCCGGTCATCTCTTTGACTCTATTAAAAAGCAGTCATAATAAAGTTTTTGTTTCCAACGAAAATATCTTTTTCACAATAAAGTCGCCATCACATCATCTCCCATCAACTTTTTCTTCCATCTTCACTCACGTGTCCCATCATCATTACGCTACTCATTACATTTTTCTCAACCCACGTCATCCAATCTTTCCATATTTTGACATTTACAAGTTATTATACTCAAGGCATGCATTCATTTATTGTTTTAAATGCTCTTAACTTCATTTGACATTATTATCAGTTACATTGTAATTAGTAGTAATTCATCCAAGTACTATTGTACTTCATAACCAGGCATGTGTGGACACCTATAACCTTTTTTCATAGGGGGCAGGTCATTAAGTTGTGTTTTTCAATAATGACCTTGCTTAAGATATGTTGCATAGTCATTTCAATTAATTTATGTGACAACCCAAAGCATACAAAATTCCCTGATAAGCCTTGTTGTTTATAATTAAAAAAAAACCAACTCACATTTCCAGCTCTAGTTTTTCAAATTTCCTCTGCCCTTTGTCCATATTTCCCAGAAAACCAACTAGAGAGCTCACCAATTTTTATCTAGCCTAAATTTAAGAGAAGTACGGGGTAAAGAAAATTAAGGATACATAGGGCAGAGTTATGGAAGGTAGTTGGAAGTTGTAGTGATTTGGGCTTTCTTTGGGCTACAAAATTTCTAAGTGAAAGAATGGGTGGGAAACCCATACGACATGAACCACAGGATCACTCATCCCTATTGCAGGAATAGAGGCCAACATCCAAGTCTTTAACTGTGTAGGCTGGCTTACATATTTTCTCACGCTATTTGGTTATGATGAGGCCATAACACTAGAATTCTTGTGAACCTATAGAAATGGGGTTTCCTACGTGAAAGGGTTAAGAGTGGAGGCTTCTGAGGCATGAATTGCAGAAGTCTCTAGACTTCCCACTATAGGGGAAGCCTCTTTACATGAGCATAATGCACAAACAACTAGAGATGAATTTTCTTTACCCACAGACGCTGAACTGGAATACAGCAAACAGGGAACCAAGAGAACATCTCTTCCATGTGATTACTCTCATCTAGCGATCCATGTTATAAGGTACATTACCTGTGAGGGATGTTTTTCTTACTTGAATGTTGTACATTTTAAGATTTTGAGTCATTTGCGACATGTCCACCTGGTAAATATACCCAATTTTCTTCTCTTTGTTAAATTTGAGTTCTGAGGAAGTTAGAAAGGGGAAGCTGAATGCAGCTACCCACCATGGGTTGTTAAGACTCTTGGTAGAAATATCTTTGTGGTATATCTCTCCTATGATCTGGGATGATTTTATCACTACACCCCATGTATAATTACATGGTGAAGGGCCACAACCTGTAATTCAAGAAGCACGGGGAAACGTCCCTAATAAGGCCATTCCTGACAATGATGAAACTACTATTCCAGAAGAATCACATGAAATGCCTTCTCCTTTGGGCCCTGATTCAAAGAAAATGGCATCTGGTCATCCAAACCTTATCCAAGGGGGCAATAAAACTGAGGGTTCCATAGATTTACAGACTCCAACGGTAAAATAGAGTGCCTAAAGCAAAGAGAAGGGAAAAGAAAAAATGGTTGAATATGCAAGGGAAGAAACTCCTATTTTTCCTAAAAAACCTATTTCTCCTGCAGCCATTCCTATAAGAAAGAAAATGACAAAAAAAAAGTGCCCTATAGCATCTATTTACACTCCTCCATGGCAAAGTTCATTTGAACACACAATGAGTAGACAAACTGGACTCCCCTACGATGACTGGTTCGTCTCCTAATAATCTAGTTGAGGAGTCTTTGAAGGAAAAAACACAAGCAAGGAGCCCATGTACGGAGTGTCCTGATATGATGGAAATAGATCTTGTAGACAAGAAACTAGACACAAAATTAGAGAACACAAAAATAGTGTGCATAGAGATAGAACATAGAAAATCAGCCAATATACATTCTTCTCATCAAGAAGATGTTCAAGGGAATGATGCCCTTATGCCAACCACTGATGAGTTAACAATTGATGAAACATAAGTAGTCAAAGAAGCAATAGAACATTTCACCCCTAGAAAGAAATCACAGGTAACACTCCAATCCCTCTCCATTGACTACTTTACACAAATGCAATATGAAAAGTCAATGTGGGAATTTGAAATGGATAAATTAAAAAGGGAAATAGGAAGAAAATAGCAGGAAGTACAACTTTTGCAAGGCAAGTTAGATTCGGTCATAGAATTAATTCCTCAACTAATAGAATGCAAACCACCTCCTAGGGTCTATGCACTATGTTTAAAAGAATAGTTTTTAATGTTTAAACTAATGAGATTTCTTAGAGATTTACACACAAGCATAGGCTCACCACAGGAATTTGTGGCTATATATGAAGAATCACCAAAATTTATTATGTGAACTTTATTTGTACAACTATGTTTTTCCCTTTCATATGAAGTGGAACCTCCTATTATTTGTTAGTGACATTCACCTATCTTCTCTGCTTTCTTGGTCCAGAAATGAGATAAACTATGAGGATCAATTAAGTAAATATAGAGGAATTGAGAAATATGTTACACTTCCCTTGAGATCAGAAAGTGGTACTCCCCATAGATTATATTGTGATTGGATGGAAATATTTTATGGAGTGCAAGACTCCACCTGCAAGAAAAGGATTCTAGGAAACTAGGAGGAAGTTTTTGCAGGATTTGAGAAACTCTCATTAGTAGAGGGAAATAGGGAAGCACAAGGATTAAGACAGAGGTGGTAGAGGTTAACACTGGCACTAAAGAAGGCTGAGCCTTACAACCTCTTCAACCTAGAAGTTGTGATGCAATGAGTCTAGTGGTACATACACCTGGGGAGACAACCACAACCTGAGAGGTGGCTTCCTCTTTCCTTTCAGCCTCTTCTTCTCCTATGGCCACTATATAGTTGTGTAGACAATGAGGTGGATGAAAAATTGGAGCTGAGTTGACAGATCAATATGAAGCACACAAATGGATACTACTGGCATGTGGGCACCTCCATGAGTTGCGAGACTCAGGAAGGAGATCTCCGGGTACTTGCAAAGATCTAGAATTTCTTAGTGCCTAAGGGTTAGCACTAGTATTTGTAGGGGGAAGAATGATGAGGCATGTTAATGCCATATTTTAGATTCTCTGGGATAGCTTTTTCTTGGACCTTTTCCCTATTTTATCATACTTTCTCAAATTATTTATACTCTAATTTTTTATTATGTGGCATGCTGCCACGAGACGTATGTTATGGTTAAAACACACTTAATATGCTATGCTTAGATGAATATGCTATGTTATTTACTTTGGAAATATGATTATGTCTTTATCAATGAATTAGCTATTTGAACACAAATGATGCATGTGTATTTTGGTGTTGATTACCATAAATGTCTCTATCCTAACATCTAAAGTGTAGCACATCAATATAGAAACTGTTGTCTTGACTAGGTAAAACATGACCATGCATTAGACGCCTGACCCGATCTTGCAGCAAGTTCACACGGAGAAACATTAAGTGCAACACTAGCAAGTCGATCATGGGTGATCAAGGTGGTAGTAGTCAAGCAAAGACTGAGGCAATGTAATGAATTCTCTAAAGAAATCTAGGAGAGAGTGGGAAGTTAGATTTGTTGTCGAAAGAATCTCTTTCCTCTTTTCTAGACCTATTCTATTTGTAGCTTTATAGTTTCCCTTTATGATTGGTAGGATTGTAATAAAAGCTCCACCTATTTCTATAGCATGATCAATTAGCAGTTAGATGTTTTTCTTCTTTAAATAAATCCCCGCTCCTGCGTGAAAAGGAGGGTGTTATCAGTTATAGTTTCCATTGTTTTTTTTACAGTTGTTATGAATCTTATAATTCACTTTTTTAATCAATAGCAGATGAAGTGTTGATCTTTAGTTTAGTGTAATTGAGTTTGGATACTCACTCAAGGGGGCCCACTTGGTGAGGAATCTTTTTTAGTTAGTTAAAATCATTTGCATGTAGTTTAAGTTTCCTTCATCTTGGTATCGTAATTCTGGTGTTAACACAATTCTTGTAGCCAAAGCCACTGGATATTCCAGTATTTCCTACAGCAAAAGTGGCAGAACTATTGAAGCATTATAGTTTTGTTTTCAAGTCTTTGTGTTTTCAAGTTTTAGTATTCCTTCAGCATTTTTACTTCTTTATTTCCTTTCCAGTATTTTTTTCTTGTAGCTATAGATTAATTTCCTTTCCAACATTCATTTCTTGTAGCTATAGACTAGTTTCATTTCAAAGCAATTTGTTTCCTACAACCATAGCGTGGTCTGAGTAAGAATCCCTGGTGCATATATCTTGCTGACCCATTCCAAGTAATACATCCCTAGTTTGATAAATTAAATGAGTTTTTATAAAGGAGGGTAGTTGGTTGGTAGGATGTCCAATCCCTGAGTCATGGTAATTGCCTAGTTTTTGATCCCTTAATGGAACTGATCATATGGTATGAAAGATTGCACTCTTATATAATTAGAATAGGATTTCTCTTTTTTTTTTCGATCGGTAGTAGATTTTTATATATTAATTATATTGAAATAAAACATTACAGTATACTTTGAAAGCTGCATTTTGGTAAGGAAGGACTCAAAACCAGCTATAACTATGTCGTAGAGAGAAATAACCCTATGAAACTGTCTACTATCCCTTACATTTCATATATAAAAAACCCCTTTGTAATCCTGTTCAAAAGAGATTTCCCAAAACCCTAAAACCCACTGTGCAATATACATAAGCTTTTTCCACTGATTTCATACATAACTATGCAGATTATATATATATATATATATAGACAAAAAACAAGGCTATCAAACAAACTATAGAAAAAAAAGACCTTTTTATTTTATCAATCTGTTACTTTACTGGGAAAAACTCTTGCCTTTCACTGCATTATAGATCGATCCCTCCTTGGAATATCCCTTTGCACTTCTACATCAAGGGCTACCGAAGGTGCCTTCACTATTTGAATCTCTGTCTTAATTTTATACCACTCAATCCAGCATTGATTATAATAGTCCACGCTTCCAACTTTGCCCACCCAATGGACAAAGGGGATCACTCCATGTTCTTCTACTTTAGCCTCATTCACTATGCATTTTAAAATATTAGTTCCCCAGCCAGGCACCAGCCATTCTAAAATGCTCTCCAATCTCCCAAAAGATCTTCCTTGAACAACTCTTCCGCCACCCACTTCACTGTGTCTATGGGTTCCCCTAATTCCAAGCCATAGGCCATCACCATGGAGATGATTTTTGTGTTGTCTCGATGTAGAAGCTTAAATTCTTGGAAACTTGGGCCTAAAACACCAAGCACCACTTGCACCATGAAATCCATCTTAATCTTTAACAGACCCAAGACTCTTTCCTTACTCACTGCTCCAGGGAAGGACTTCATTTGTATCTTCATAGTCACAGTGAAATTAGCATACATTTTTCTATTTGCTGTTTGTTGTCACTCCAAACTTGCACAAAAACTAAAAATGCAAACATACAACTTTGGATCATTATTTAAAAACTTGGCCATCATTAAAGAATGAGCATAATTAACTCTTTTGTCCTTTATTTTCTGTGAGGCATCTAATCTCCACTTGTAACAATAAAACTCTACTTTCCCATTACCATCGTAATTCTACGATGACACTTCCCATGAGTGTGAAGGCCATTTACAACTCCTTGTCACTTCATAATTACATATCACTTCATAAATACTGAGCACCGCCGATGACCTTGAATAATTATAATCCTACAAAAATGCCACCTCACCATAAAATTAAATGTTAAAATATGGCACCCAAATGTCTGCCATTCTTTCCTAAAATTTCATTTGAAAATAATTTGACTGTTGGATTTTAAAAAATTCAATTGCAGCTCGCCTATTTTGTCAAAGGTCAACATCCATTTAGAGAGCACATCTGCTTCTCTATTTCCCTCTCTATAGGTATGGGTAATTTGAAACTTTGTGAAATTTTGAATAGTTGACAAAACAAAATTAACCACTGGTTGTAAGTGTCATGCCTCTGCGTGCCCATTCTTTAAGGCATTAATAAGAATCAAGGAGTCTCCTTCTAAGTGAAGTTTTTTTATCCCCATTACAGCCCCCATCTTGACTGCCAGTAATGCTGCATTGCCTTCTACCAAATTATTAGTTCCATTTTGTAATCTTAGTGCCCCATATGCCAAGATCTCACCTATTTTATCTCTAAGAATGGCTTCTGCACCCGACGGTCCCGGGTTTCCTTGGGAAGCGCCATCAAAATTTGCTTTAATTCAATCTGTCTCAGGAGCCACACAACTCACCTCCTACCTATTATATTTCTATTTTAATCTGACTCCTCCAACATGTCTTGATCTGCATCTTAGCCCATTCCAAGCCTGTTGGAGTAACTAGTCCCACTTGCTGAAAGGAGTTGACAATGGGATTGCAATTGCATAAGCATTGACCTTTTCTTCAATTGCAAGGTTGATTCTTTGCTTAAGTCTATTAATATCTTATTTTTTATTCTGTAATAGTCTCTGGTTTATTTCTTTCCAAATCTCCTAGATAAGGATAGAGGGGCCCACTGCCCATGCAGAGGAAAATGTGGATCTCATGGGAGCCCTTGGCCATCCATTAAACATCTCTTTTAAGTTATTTGGGAGAGGGGCATGCCACCCCAATTTACCTCTGAGCATCTCCCAACACTCTGCTCCAACACTACAAGTGACTAGAAAGTGGTTAACATCTTCCTCACCTTCCTCACAAAGGTAACACCTAGATGGGCTAGGAATACCTAATCTCTGTCTTTGAACCCCCATCAGAATTCTATCTTTCATAGCCACCTATGCAAAATCCCTGGCTTTGGGGAGACATTCTTGGCTCCATAAGAGTCTGGCCAGCCATTCTTCCTTCTCCTCTACTCTTTGTAAAAGCTGGTAACCCAACTTCACTGAATAGTTACCACTAGTGGCTGTACACCAAATTATATCATCCCTCTTATAACTAATGTTGACTTCCGAGTAGCTAGTATATCTCACATAGCTGCCTGTTGATTAATGTTCAACCCAAGATTCCCAAAGTCTTTCCAAACCCAACCTTCCCCCAAAGGCCCCTATTTAAGTTCTACATAATCTCTTACATGGATACCCCATCTAGCAAAAAATAGAGCCTTAAGATCCTGATAGTCTAGGTTATCCACAAGAACTGAGTATCCATTCCAGGAGTCCTCCCAAAATTTTGCAGTGCTACCATTACCAACCTGCCATGTTAGGTGTTGTGTTATTATGGGTCTACAGTTGGAAATGAAATTCCACATAGTAGAGCCTTTAGGAGGATTAGGAGTAGTCAAAATCCTCTTAGCTTCCAAATAATCTAAATAATTTCTCTTAAGTAGTTTTACCCATAACACATCTTGATTTTGAAAGATGTTACATACTAACTTTGCTCCAAGAACTTCATTCAATTAATTCCACTCTCTCAAATCTGCACCCCCAGCACCTTTTGGTTTTCAAACTTTACTCCATGCAATGAGGGGTATTTTATCCTCTACATTCTTACCATTCCATAAGAACTTTCTCATTTTTTCAGCTATCATTTGATTCACTTTTTTAGGAATCTTTAAACACATCATTGACAAAATTGGTATTGCATTAATTACTAATTTAAGAAGTAAAATTCTACCAGCAAAGGTTAACCATTTTCTCTTCCAACCTTCCATCTTTCTTGTGCACTTATCTATTAATTCTTTCCAAAGGTTTTCTTTTGAGGCTCCCTTAAAAAGCGGTATACCCAAATACCTACTAGGTAAGTTACCACTACAAATCCCTAAGATTCTGCAAATGGATCTCTGCCTTCTGCAGTCTACATTAAAGAAATAAATTTCAAACTTCTGCCATTTTATGCACTGCCCAGAGGCTATGTTGTAAGAATCTAAGGTTCCTTTTATGACTCTTGCCTCCCTTATAGATGCTTCCCCTAGAAGATTTGTATCATCTGCAAATTGAAGATGTGAAAAAGCAGGGATCTCCTCTACCACCTTAATGCCTTTCTAAGCCCCACTTACCCTTTTAAATTTGTTTAACCTGCCCAATGCCTCTGCCATAATGATAAATAGAAAGGGTGAAATTGGGTCCCCTTGACGGATTCCTTTATTGGGTTTGAAAAAACCTTGTGGGCTGCCATTAACAAGAACTGAAAATCTTGGGGTTTGGATACAACATTCCACCCACCTTATCCATTCCTGACAAAAACCAAAACAATGTAGCACCTTGATTAAGAACTCTCGGTTTACTGTATCATAAGATTTTCTAATATCCAGCTTAATCATCATTTTCTCTGCCTTAGTTTGATGAAGTGTATGTATGATTTCATGGGAAATTATAATACCCTCATGAATGGACCTCTCTTGAATAAATCCACTCTATTCCTCTGAAATAATGAACTTTAAAACCAATTTTAGCCTATTATCCATGACCTTAGCAATGATTTTGTAGATGGTATTACAGATGGATATTGGCCTATAATCATCCAAAGAGACCCTAGTCTCCTTCTTGGGAATTAGGGTAATAAAGGTGTTATTAAAATCTTTAAAAATAAAGCCACTTTCCCTTGATTCTTCCACCACACCCCAAACTTACTGCCCAATTAGGTCCCAGAAATGTTGATAAAAAAGTGTAGAGAATCCATCTGGGCCTGGGGCCTTCTGAGCTCCAATGCTAAGAACAACTTTCTTAACTTCCTTCAACGTGCATGGTTGTTTCAACAAGTTATTTTGGGTATTAGAAATACTACTCGGTATGATTTCCCTAAGGTCAAAATTCTGATCTAATTCAATGTGATCACTCAAAAAACTACTTTGGAAATATATGATTGCCTCTTAATTTATATCCTCTAGTTTTTCCAAAACCCTCCCACCATTATCTTGAATGGAAAATATTTTATTCTGATCTCTCTTGACTTTGACTGAGTTATGAAAAAAGGTAGTATTTCTATCTCCTTTGAGCCACAACTCGCTCGATTTTTGCCTCCAAAATGTTTCTTCACGGCATAAAGCTTCACTCTATAATTTTTTTAGTTTATTCTCCTCCTCAAAGATGGCCTCTGACATTCGACTAGCAATAATAATTATGTTAAGCTATTCTAGATCCCTTTCTATGGTCTCTTTCCCCTTGAATATATTCTTAAAAGCTTCACGGTTCCAACCCTTCAACTTTTCTTTCATGTATTGTAATTTCTTGGCAAACATGAAAGCCTTATACCCCTGCCTCTCTGGGCCTCCTTCCACCAATGTGTGACTTTCTCTTTAAAGTCCACATGTCTAAGCCACATAGCTTCAAATCTAAATAGGGCCCGATCTAGAGCAATATCTGCTTGTAATCAGATGCAAATTGGGTAGTGATCCGACCCCGAGATCGGTAAGATTTCTGCCTCACATGTCCAACTAGTTGCTGCCCAATTCCCTACCAATAGGAACCTATCCAATTTTTCCACAATATTTAAGAATCCACTCTTCCTGTTAGTCCAAGTGAATAATCCATTTCTCAGGTCCAAGTCTACCAAACTATTATCTATAATGAAGTCTGAAAAATCTCTCTGGCTCTGCCCTTCCCAACCACATCCTCCCTTCTTCTCATGATGGCTAGTGATGGCATTGAAATCACCCCCAAGTAAGAAAATTTTATCTGTGTTGTTGCTAAGTACATGTGTTATCTCTCACCACAGAGCTTGTTTTAAATTTGTATTATTTGGTCCATATACATTAATTCCTTGGAAACTAGTGTGCATCAGTTTAGATTTTACTTCGATCCATATCCACCAACAATTAATAGCCTTAATTGTAACTTCTAGAGTATTTTCTATCCACAATATACTTAAACCTCGTGATGCCCTTTGTGCCTCTGAAGAACAAACTTTCCATCTACTGAATCTATTAGCAAAGCTAACTACCTCATCTTTACTAAGCTTTGTTTCTTGGAGAAAAACAATATCCAGTTTTACTTGATCAAAGTCTCTTTTGATCGAGTGGATTTTTTCAGGGGTATTGCAGCCCCTGACATTCCACGATAAGGTTTTCATAATGATTGGGGAGGGGCAAAGCCTATCCCTGAAAGTAGAATTTTTGAATGGTTAGCTGCATTTCTAGCCAAGGCAATCCTTGCCTTATTAGTTTTCTGACCCCTTTTCTTCTTTTCTCCTATTGCTAGTTTGTTCTTGCTAGAAGGGATTTGTTTGACTTTTCTAATATCAATTAGACCGAAAGAATCTGTAAAGCCTATTTCATCCTCCCCCTCCAACTCTAAATGTTCTGAGTCTTCCGATTCAGATTCTATGCTTCCACTACTATCCTTTACCACCTCAAAGGTGGCCTCCAAGTTTCTTATTGGAGATATTTGGATATCTTTGAAACCTTCCTCTTCAATACTCTCTAAGAAGTCACTCAGCAAAGGCATTTCCAAGTCTCTAAAGGACTTTCCAAACTTTGTCCCTTTTTCTTCTGAGAGCTTTGTAAGCATTTGTTCTAAAGCCACTATTTCAGAAAGTCCATCTTTACTGACAACCTCTGAATCAGAGTTAATATTCACTATATGACTCACTTGACCTTTTGGATGTTCCACTTGTTTATCAACACCCCCAAGGCATAAATCTCCCTCTAGGTGTTCTCCACCTCGCATTGAAGTGCCAACTCCCATTTGTGATTTTCTGTGACCTTCACTCACCCATTCATTGGCCAAAATGTCATCAATGGTATCCTTGATACTACCCCATGTCTGTCCATACCCATGTGAACCGAAAGAGGTTTTTGTTGTTCTGTCAGCCATGAGGTTCTACAACTCTGAATCTGCAGAACCTATATTCTTCCTGGATTTAGTGATTTGAATTACTTTATTGAGAATCTGATTAGGATCATGGGTAATATCTATCCTAAAGCTATCAACATTTTGCACTTGGTTCTCCTCTGTCTCAAACCCTTGTAGGGACTTCTCCCCCAAAACCATCACTTTTTGTCTCCACTCCCCGGCCTTAGATGCGATAATCAAGGTATTAAGAAAAGGATGAACATCTTGACGTAAGATCATGATCCTAGGACAAGTGTCCATGTTCATTTCTACTATGCACTCTTCAGCCTTTAGAAAGGTGCCAAGCTTATTCCCAATAAGGGTTAGGGTTTCAAACCCCCTATATTCATGAGGTAAGTTAGGTAAAGATACCCAAATTGGCACTTCTTTGATCTTCTCCTTCTCTGGGTCAAATTTTTTTGACCATTCCACTATATATAAACCTTTACCGTCACTCATATATTGCCCATTTTTCATAACCCATTCCTTATCTTTTGGGGTTGGGGCTATGACTACAATAAAGCCATTGGCCATGGTTTTTAGAGTAAAAGCATGTCCCCAGTTCCTAAAACACCAATCCCTAATTAAACTAAGCAAAGGCCATCTACCCACCCACTTCATAAAGAAAGCATGGTTCTCTAGAAAGGAGATAGACTCACTCCAAGAAATATTATTAATAACAATATTAGAAGCATTTGTAAATTCAATTCTAGGGAATACCCCTTTTGAATTTTTCTTTGTCTTTTCGTGCAGTTTAGGTCTCCAAAACTTTCCTTCAATCTGTCTGAAATCAAACACACGCATAGTCTCCTTTTGTTTATCATTCCTCATATTTTGATTATGTCTTGATGCCGCGTCCATTTTATCTCTGGAGTGACCATTACCCCAGGGTTTCTTGAAATCGCGCGTAGGGTTTTGAAAAGGAAAACTATTTAAATGTGTTTTCTTCCACAAGTTTGGCCGATTACCAATTCGAGCGTTGTCTAAGCTATGGATATAGCTCAAACCCCCATTATTGATGAATGGTCTTTGTTCTTTCTATATCCATGTCTGATTCCAGTAGCCGTTGGGGAAAAAAAATTTGAATCTGCTCACTCCCACTCTTTCCCAATCGTGCTCCATGCGTGTTTACTCAACACTTGGAAAATTTTGGTGCCGAGGTCGGGGTCTGAATTTCTGGGTCTTTCCAGCGAGGTCACTTTTTTGCATAATTAGAATAGGATTTCATAGAACAAGTGATAACAGTAATGTTTACTTGAAGTGTGATAGTGACAATAAAGTTTTGATTGTTGAAATTTTGTTGATGATATTATTTTTGGAGGAAATGATATCTTATGTAAATAATTTTCTAATGAAATGAGGAAAGAGTTTGAAATGTCAATGATTGGTGAGATTAATTTCTTTTTAGGTCTACAAAAACAACAAATGGGATCTATATTACACAAGCTAAGTATATCCAAGATATCCTCAAAACTTTTGGTATGGAAGATTCCAAGCCTGTTGGAACACCTATGGTTATTGGTTATAAATTATCAAAAGAAGATGAGACACAAGAGGTGGATAATACTCTTTACTGATCCATGATTGGTAAATTGTAGTATGTTGTTTACAACAGACCTGATATAACACACATCGTTGGGATTTTTGCAATATTTTATTTCAATCCAAAGGAAACACATGTCTACAGTAAAAAGAATTTTGAGATATTTGAAAGGCACAAAAGATTTTGGTTTATTGTACAAGAAAGGAGGTACTTTTTATCTACAATTCTACACTAATACCAGTTGGGCTGGAAATATTGATGACAGGAAAAGTACTAGTGGAGGAGCATTCTTTCTAGGTGAAATATTGGTCACATGGCTAAGAAAAAAGTTGACTTGCATTTTATAGTCTACTACTGAGGCAAAATATGTTGTTGCTTCTATGAATTGTGCAAATATAGTATGGATTAAACAATTACTTGAAGGTATGCAAGAGAATATCAAAGATCCAGTCACTATTGTTTGGGACAATACAGGTGTTATTAATATAGCAAAGAACCTGGTAATGCATTCAAAGACCAAGCACATTTCTATCAAGTATCACTACTTGAGAAAACAAGTTCAAGAGAAGAATTTAATTTTGGAGTATGTCAATTTAAAGGAACAACTGGCTGATATTTTTACAAAGCCACTACTGAAGGATTGTTTTGAGTATCCCAGAGGTAAATTAGGGGTTCTTCCCCTATCCAATATTCACTAAGAATCATGAGGCATGCTGCATTAATTCTATACTTTATTAGAATATCTATTCTTGAATTGATGTTAGTATGACACACTTAAAGAGTTTCTTGAAGTTATCATATTTTTATATGTAATGATTTATTTGTACATGTCAGTTATAATCCACTACTGGAACAATTTTTTAGAATTATGACTTATTTGGCATTGTTGTCAAAGAGGGAGAGGATCAATTGATGAAATGAATTGATGACATTTATCTATAAGGGAGATATTATCGAAAGAGGGAGAGAATGAATTTATACTATTTACTCACAAAGGAGAATCAAAATGTATGTTGCACAATTAGAAGATTCATCCAACAGGGAGATTTAGTTTGATGATCAGAGATCAAGGCATAAATAGAACTATCAACTAAGAGGGAGTGATGACAAAAGTTATGCATGTGAGATTTTCCATCATCAATTGATATAACAATGTTATAGTGATTTTCATCAATGCCAAAGAGGGAGATTGTGAACCAACTGATGAAGATGATGAAGACCAAGTGATACCGAGTATACATGTTTGTAGAAATGGTTAGATCAATTGTTATTTTTGCATTGATGTCAAGCAATTAATTACTTATTTCTATTGAGTTACCATATCATAAGAAGGAGAAGTTAAATGGGTGACAAATACAGATCATACAATGATGAATTAATGTTGATATAGTTGTTTTATACTATATATTATATATTATTAAATTGATATATTTGATTGATTAAGTCAGAGATTGCAAAGATTTAAGTTTCATATGTATTGAGTTACTCTATCGAGCTAGCCAGAGTCAGACGGTATATAGTTGGCATAAGATGTGTTAGTCAGTCATAGTTACTGAGCACTGAGAGAAAGATAATCATTGAGCACTAAGAGTGAGTTAGACACTGAGTAGTGAATGAAGACAGTTACTAAGTTTCAAAGAAAATTTTATCAAGTACAGGATATTGATTATAAATGATGATAAGATCAAATTTAATGTGAGGAAAAAATGATTTGTACAATGATAAGAATTAAATGAAGTTTGTTAGAAGATATACAATTGTGAAAATTCAATGATAAGATCTAAGGTGAAGATTAAGCGGTTAAACCTAATTATGTGAGTTCCAAGAAAAGTTCAAGTTCTGAGGTAAAATTGAAGTGGTTTACCGAGTTGAAATTTATGAAGAAGATGATCGAATGGTTGAGCGCAAATGATGGAAATCATAATCAAGGAGATTAAGAGGAAAAATTATGTCTATATAAGGACGATAACTAATAACAAAGAGAGATGTTGGATACTTTAATTGAGAAGCTAAAGAACAGCTTTATCGAGTAAAGAAAAGAAGTAAAAATTGAAGAATTTATAGTCTAGAGCAGAGATCAATGAAGTATGTGATGCCAGTATTCATTTGAGCATAAATGATTTGACCCAAGAAAATGTATTTTCTATATTTACAGATCAAATTTTATACTATTTCTTATTATCATTTGTAACAGAGAAAATCTCTTAACCGAGTGGATTTGACCATCCTATTTTTAAATCCTAGAAGTAGGTGACATTCCAAAAAGAGTGTTTGAAGACCTCTGACAAGGCCACTCCTAAAAAGGTGAAGATCTTAATAGATCTGAGGTAAATCCCCTAATAGGGTCACATTTATCAAATGTGTTTGTAATCTTTAACAGGATAAGTTCTTAACCAAGCGTAATTCAGAAGGGTACATTTTTATTATGGGTCACAATTCCCACAGAGGTTTTTGCCTATTGGTTTTCCTCATTAAATCTAGAGTTACATGTGTTTGAATGATTGATTTTCATATTATGAGATGTATGGTTGTTTAAAGTATTAATTTATTTGGTGAGTCGGTGATTATTGTATTTAGTACTACCGAGTGAATCAGTGAGCTAAGTTTTAAGGATTAAAGTTTAATTTTGTCTGATTCACCCCCCTCTCAGTGGACCAATAGTCTCTTCAACTTGGAGTTAATTTATTTTGTTTAGGGAGAATGGTTTGGGAACACCCAAGTACTTTTTCTTACCAATTTTGTCTTTTACAAACTCTAGCCAAGACAGTGATGAAATAAGGACTCATAGTGAGTCTGAGTGATGATTTTGTTTTAGTTTTGGGTTGGGTTAGACTATTTTTGTCTTAGGTTTTACTTAGTCTTGAAGGGTACTAAATAAGTGGAAAGGAGCCTAGGATGTGGAAAAGACTACCAAGTGCAAGGAGTAAGTTGATTTGGCCCTAAAAGGGCATTAAAAGTTGATGACATGTAACTGATTGAGTGTTTGAAGATGTTAAGTTGATCATCGAAATGCAGAAAGATAATCCAAGATATTAAATCAGTTAATGGATTGTATTGTCATTGATGTCAACTTGATATAATCTAATTGGTTATAATAAAAGTGTCAAAGACTTTAGAGAATCAGATAGAGAAAGATTATGCTTTTATTAATGCATAAAAGACAAGCATTCACTAAGTGACTACAAACACTGACGGCTAGTGGAACCTGAAGGACAGAGATAACCAAAATTTAAGTCATAGTGATGCCCAAGCAAAGAAAATAATGAGAATTACCAAAGAGAATAATCAAAAGCATTACTCGTGGCCAGAATTATAGTGTTAACTAACAAGAAGAACTTTGGAGTGAAGCCCAAAGGATAGACAACCCCGATGGAGAAGCCTGAGGAGAACTAAAGTGTTGACCGAAGCTATCAAAGATTTAAAACACGGAAGTTAATTGAAGTTCAAAAATGACAAAATATCTAGCTGGAAGAGCTAAATATAGACTTAATTGGTTGTTATAATTTTTTTCATCGACAAGATAAATCCAGAGATAAGTAAAGGATTTAAAGCTTCTTTATCCAGTTGGCAAGAAGATTTCTACAAAATAAAATAGGATTTATGCTTTAAATTAAGATTGGCTAAGATTGTAGATCACACCAAGAACAATAAAATCAAGAAGAAAGAAATTGTGATATCATGTCTATAAAGAGACAACTTAATTCATTATGGATTAACAGGAGTGAATGGAAAAAGAGGATGTTGAAGAGAAACTAATGAAGAACAACATCATATAGTCCTGATCAATCATGCTAAGGAAATAGCTAAATATTTATGCAGACACTAAGAAACAAAGAACAACATCACTGAGAAGAAAAAAAAAGTGGAGAAAAGGTATTGAAAAGATATATTGATCAGAATGGTTTAATGAGCTTACAATAGATCTAAAAATCTACAAGTATAAGTTGTATATGTGAACAAATCATATTGTTTTAGTTTAACCATTGATTTAGAAAGTCTCTTAACCAAGAAGGATTTAAAGATCCTTTCTATATTGAGACACATCCCAAGGAGTATCAAAAATTTTGATCATGAAGATAGCATGAGATGCCAGATATCATTTGACAAACCAAGGTGTGTTCATAGAAGGTAGCATAGAGATGCCCGATATCAAGTGACAAACTAATCTTTCAAATCCTCTAACAAGGTCACACCTAACAGTTTTTTTGTAACCTTTAATAGGGTTCTCTCTTCATTGAGCTAACTTTAGAAGAGTGAAAATTTTGGGTTACCAGTCCCAAGTGGTTTTTCCCTTAACACGGTTTCCACATTAAAAATACATGTGTCAATGTGTCTATGAGTCATTACTCTAGTGTTTTGCATTACACATAACTAATTTGGATTGATCAGTATACACTAAGATATTTATTGGTTTTTGGTAAATTAAAGACTATTATTCAGTAAAAATAAAGGATAAGGTTTAAAAGGTAACTTTGAGCAATAGTTATTTGATAAGTATATTTGAAGGCACACATCTTGTAGCACTGAAGATAACCAGAGGCTTAATATTGTGGTACTAAGTTTTTGGGTTGATGAATTGGAATATTTTAGAGGCCACTGATTCACCCCCCCCCACCCCCCTCTCATTTATTACTAACAAAAGTGGTTTTACACCTTTATTGATAGGTGGGAATCAAATAGTTAATAGGAAAATCAATATTGCAAAAGTTGACAAAAGTTGTCATGACAACTTTTGCAACTTTGCAAAGTTGCTCGACAAATTTTGTCCTAAAGGTCTATAATGAAGGAAATCAGTTTTTTTGGACAACCAAATAGGTAAAAATGAGGGATTTTAATATATAAGGCCCCTCAGGATTTATTCCCAAGGTTGGATGAAGTTGACCACTTTTTGGAATATAAGAACCAGTTTATTATTGTCTCAGTCAAGTGTTTGTGGAGTAATTTTGATTTCAATGGATTGAAACTCCATTCTTTTTTCTTTGAAAAAGTATTTTATACTTTTCTTTGTTCATTTTTTTACATTAGGAGTGTTTTTGATATACTTTAGTTGGTTTTTTGTAAATCTTTTAAGTTATGCTAGTTCACTAGCCTATAGAGAGTAGTGTGAGAAAAGATGGTTCATTCTTGAGATCCCACTGTGGAATCATCATGGAACTTTAGGATATGAGAATAGATCCTATATAAAATATGAATTACCAAGTACATTTCCATAGAATGTGGTTTTTTTAATTTAAATTCTTTCCCTAGGCAAGTTGTCCAGTAACCCGGTTAGGTGCAGACAAGAACACTATGTTGATACTTGCAGGGGATTAAGGATTAAATCAACCTAATTATTCAAGGATGTTATTTTCTGTCTATTAAATGTGTGTATGAGGTTAGGAAATATTTTTATTCCATTTGGAATGTTTTTGAAGCTTGAACCAGTGACTAGGCTAGGAAGCCTTGCAAAGACCTAGAAGAGCCCAGTTTTTTTTAGGGCATGTACAGACTCCATGGGAGGGTAAGACCTCTGAAATATTTTGAGGATTCCAAAAGAATTTCAAGAATGGACATTATTTTCATAGGTTCTTTGGGAGTTTAAAAATATAATTCCAAAAAATTAGTGAATTAGGGCTAATTGAGGGTTACAAGGCTACAAGTCCTAATTGGAAGGATCTAAGAGATCAGTGAGAAAAAGAAGTTTAAGGGTGGATTGGTTGAATATTTTCCACCATTATGACACACATTACATGATCTCCACACCCCTACAAGGTTCTAATATAAATGATGGAGGTTTTGGGAGATTTGTTGGTTTAGAAGAGTAGAAGGAGAGTGAGTCTTATCTTGAACTTGATAGGTTATATTTGGGTAGGAGATTTCTAGGTGAAGTAACAAGAGTGAGGAGTTTCTTGAGAACTATAGACCTAGTGTGTATTCTTGGGTCATTGGACCAAGAGGATCCCAATATTAACCTTATCACTTGAGTCACAAGTTTCATACATAGGGATCTTACCCATAGCTTGGGCACTTTGTCATAAGTCATATTAATCTCTCATTTTTTCTAAAGTGAACACTTTTATTTTCTAAGGTGGAAATAAAGTGTTCTTGTGTCATCTTAATTAGTTATTTACATTCTCATTCATTCCAATAACAACTAGATATCATATTTACCAAGGAAAGAAACCTCCAATTAGCTTCGAGAAATTACCTTTTCCTACTAGGTGTCACCGTCATCAAGATGAAGAACCTCAAATTACTTTTGACAAAAATTAGGATTGTACTGAAGTTTGGTTTGATCCTTTTGGAATATCCTTTTATAATACCCTTGATACACCTCTTTCCTCATTAAGATCTGAAAATATGTTATCTCTCGCCGTGTCTAGGGAAGAACATGACAAGTGATTGAATGGCCTTTTTTATTACAATAGGAGATTAAGACAAATAGAGTTAGAGAAAGGATTACATAGAGGAACAAAAGAATTTTTTGGCTCAACAATTCAATGTAAATTTCCTTGGAGAAAATGGGAATAATAAACCTCCAAGATCTCCCCCAAGGTCACAACACAATGGATTTGATTCACCTCCAAGATATTCACATTCTAGGTCTAACTCTCAACATAGAAATAACCTAGAGCATGAGATTAATAATGAAGAGCTCCTCAAATTTCAACAAGATGACCATTATCAAAGGCTAATGTTAAAAGCATTGGAACAAAATGGTGATGAATATTTCATGCACTTGGATTATAAAGGGCTGAAACTCCCTCGTGACTTTGATGTTGATGGCTTGATTCGAAGAAGAGAACCGTCACCTTTGGAAGTTGTCATCAAGGAAATACAAAATTTGAAAAATGAAATGTGAAATTTAAAAAGGGAAAAGGAGAGGCCTAAGTCATCATTTTCTATGGAATTTGTATGTGCTCTACCTTTTGACAAGACTCTATAGATGATAACTTTTTTGAGAGATGTTGAGATTCCTAAATATGACAAGTATGATGGAAATGGGTATCCACATGATCACGTTTGACAATTTTATTCTTTGAGTATGGAATTTACGCTTGATGACACTTATCTAATGAGACTCTTTCCTAGGAGTCTAAATGGCCAAGCTATGGAATGGTTCACAAAAATCACACCTCCACTCAAGTCCTTTGATGAGTTAGTGCAAAGTTTTATTCAACAATACTCTTATAATATTCAGCACCATTTGATAATGCTTGACCTCTGAAACATCAAACAAAAACAAGGTGAACCTTTTGTTACATTCTTGAAAACATGGAGAAAGTCACACTCAAGGTACCCACGACAAATACCAGAGAATGAAAATATTGATATATTTATTAATAACCTCATACTTGAGTTATATTATGATCTTAGAAAGAAAGTATTTTTTACCTTTAATGATATTATTGAAAGTTATTTCCGAATAGAGGATGTTTTGATGAAAAAGGGTGGGATCACATTGAGCAAGGATAAGTCCAAAAATGGTAATGGATATAAAAATGAAAAGAATAAGCCTTGGAATAAGAACAAGCATGTGGTTAATGATGGTGTTGTTGATGATTCTAATCCTAAAGATCCCATTTTCAACTTGGCTAGTTCTATCCTAACAACCAAACAATGAGAAGCAACAAGATATGATGATTCTAATAAGGATATATCTTCATGGGAAGCCTAAATGTGATTTTACTCCCTTGGGAGATTCATATAATTTGAAACTTAAGAATTTACTTGTCAACAAGATTATCACACTACCTAAATATGCTAAACCATATGAGCCAGAGGTGAAACCTAAGTGGTGGAATGAAAATCATTATTATGAGTATCATAAGAACAAAGGAAACAAGACCGACAATTTCATAAATCTGAAACATGTCATTCAAGGTCTTATTGAGGATGGGAAATTTGGAGTGGATGGTCTTGTTAAGAATTATGATCATAAGGCCTTTAAATAACCATTCCCTAAGTATGAAAAGGGAGAAACATCAAAGAAAGATGAGGGAGCTAAGATCAACTATGCTCATACAAATGATGAAAACGTTATCAATATGCTTGAACGTATGAATGAAAACATTAACATGGTGAGACCTAATGGACCCAAATATGGTTCAGATATTGATGATGAGGTTATCTTGAGAGGCATTGGTTCTTCCATGCAACCACAATATTGCAATAAGAGTAATCTCATGATCATGCTTAGAGGTGTCAACTCTCCTTCACATAGGGAAGTCTAAATGATGTCACTAGGTGTCAACCCAAAGTTATGCTCAAAGGTCCAAATTATTTCAAGAAAGCCAATCCTAAGAAAATAGCATCCTCTTCCAAGCAAGCCTCTACTTCCAGCAAGTCAAGATAAAATCAAGTAGATCAACTTCAGTGTACTCCATCCTAGATTTTAATCTTTGAGTTGCTATATTTATCACCTACACACAAGGAGATATTAGAGAAATATTTGCAAACATAAAATGTCCCCAAAGACATTGATATTGATCAATTTCAGACCATGGTTAATCACATTATTTCTCTACATTACCTTTCATTTTCTGAGGAAGATGACAAGTCTTTAAGTCACCCCCATAACCTTGCCTTACACATTAAAATTTAAATCTACTGAACTTGATTCAAATGCATGTTGATAGATAATGGCGCTAGGTTTAATATTTGTTCTTTTAGTATAATTAAGTAGTTGGGATTGTCAGATTTTACCATTGATCCAAGGAATAATATTACTCTTAAATCCTATGAATAAGTTGAAAGGTCTTCCAAAGGATTGATTATGTTACCTATTCAGGTTAGTCCAGTAGAAGATGTTTTCTTTCAAATTATTGTTATTCCCCTTGCTTACAACATATTTCTAGGGAGACCATGGATCCATGATATGCAAGAGGTTCCTTCTACCTACCATCAGTGTGTAAAGTTTCCTTTCAATGGTACCAAGATTTCTATTCCATGGGATAATTCTATGTCTATCAATACACTTACTGTTGAATCCTTAGTACCACACAATACAGCTACTAATGAAACTAAGACTACTCTTATTGATTTTGAGAAGAAGTTTAAAATGCTAAATATTGGAATGGGGGAATATTGACTAGATTTCATTGCTACACTCCTAGTCTCCCCTCGTTCTTATGGAAAACCTTCAAAGGATAAAAATCCTTCACCTTCCACTATAACATCTTATGGGACCTTTGTCCAGTCCTTAGTACCCCTAGAAGATGAAAAATAAGAACAAGCTATTAGGGAATGAATCTATAGACAAAAGGAACCTGAGGAAATTGTTCTTATTACAATAGTCTCTTCCAAAAGATATGGAAAGGGCTATGAATTCCTTGCTAGGATGGGTTACCCAGGTCATGGTCCTTTGAAAAATAAGAAACATGCACTTTTTGAACCTATGAGTCACACAAATGAAAGGAAATCTATGGACAAGACCGGATTGGGATTCTCTAATTAGCAACCTAGTTTTGACCTATCTCCTGATAATTCTAGTGAATGTGAAGAAGAGATTGTACCTCCTCACACTTTTAAACAAGATAGGGAAAAATTTGTTCCCTTTACTGCTATCCTTTCGAATGAAGAAGGACCTTGACTAGAACACAATGATGAATCTTCTACATCTCACCAAAGTGACAAGTCATATGTCGAAAGATCCTAATAGAGAACGTATTCGCAAGAACATGGCATGGTTGTTACAAAGAGAAAATAATACTGACTCATAGGACTATGAATGGGATTCTCTCTCAATATAGTCAATGGAATTGGGAATAGATGTGGTGCATACTTATGCTAAAAAAATTGAAGTGGTCAACGAGTCACCCATAGGCCCTGACAAGACAAAATTATATATTTCTTTCATTGATCAAGTTAACCACACTAGGAATCAGATGGATCTAGGTACTTTCAAGGAATACATTATAGACTTTGAACATCTTATCACTGGAGATGACTACCCATGTATCAATTCTTTGGAACCTACTACTTCCCTTCCACTCATGTACCCTCACCTTATTGATTGGTCACAACAGAACCTGCAGCCTGTGCTACCTTCTTTCCAAAATGAATATAAAATATCTTGCTACCTCAATGCTATTGAGCTCATAGTTTCTTCTACCAATGAACTAGAAACAAACATGACTAAGGAAGATATCAAGTACCTTAGTCACAAAATAAAAATAAAATTGAAAAGAAGAGGCGTTGTGATGGAAAAAACCACTTTGTGGCAGTGTCAGAACCTAAAAAGTAAAAACAAAAGACATATCTAAGGGTGAAAACCTCTTTGAGGTGTCCAAGGATGAGGTACTTGGTAGTTTTCCTAGTTATTTTCAATATAGATCTTCAGTCTTTATAGAGCCAAAATAGACTATAAATCTTGGGACAACTAAAGCACCTTAGATCATACATTTGGCTCAGTCTCTGTTAATTGATGAAAATCAACAATTTGCTAAGTTTTTCAGGGAGAAGAAAATTAATTTTGCTTGGACATATGAAGATATGCCAAGGTTGGATAGTAATCTAACTATGCATCATCTATCTATAGCTCCTGGTGTTAAGCCAGTCAAATAGAAATTATGAAAGATGCATCCACACATAGTTCTCCTGGTCAAAGTTAAATTAGAAGAACTCTTGAGTGTTGGATTTGTACGAGCTATAGATTATGTTGAATGGATCTCAAACATTGTACCTGTATCTAAACATGATAAATCCATTAGTGTATGTGCAGATTTTTGAGATCTTAACAAAGCTTTCCCAAAGGATGAATTTCCACTTCCAAACATAGACATGATAGTGGATATGACTGTGGGTTATGAATTGTACTCTCTCATGGATTGTTTCTTGGGATATAATCAGATTAAAATAGCTCCTAAGAT
Source organism: Thuja plicata (assembly GCA_018584345.1). Classification (NCBI taxonomy): domain Eukaryota; kingdom Viridiplantae; phylum Streptophyta; class Pinopsida; order Cupressales; family Cupressaceae; genus Thuja; species Thuja plicata. The sequence continues at coordinate 1,513,188 of MU224186.1, forward strand.
CAAGAAAAGACTTCCTTCAAATATGTATGGGGAACCTATTGTTGGAATGTCATGACAGTTGGCCTAAAAAATATTGGGGCTACCTATCAAAGAGCTATGAATACCATCTTTCATGACATGATGCATATAAATATGGAAGATTATGTGGATTATACCTTGAAGATTATGTGGATTATACCTTGAAAAAATCTAAAAAAAGGAACACACATCTTGATGACTTGAGTTTGATCTTAGATAGAATGGAACAATTCCAACTTAGATTAAATCATAAGAAAGTTTCTTTTGGATTCACCTTGGAAAAATTACTTGGATACATCATTCTAGCTAAGGGAATAGAGGTTGACCTAGAAAAGATCCAAGTTGTAATGGAGATGCCACCTCCAAAAAATATAAGTCAATTAAAGAGCCTACAAGGATTCCTTCATCCCATCAGGAGGTTCATATCTCAACTCACTGACAGAGCTCAACCTTTTAATAAGAGTCTACACAAAGGAGATTCATGTACATGGAATGAGGAATGTGAGAAAAGCCTCAATTAGAACAAGGAATATTTGGCCAAACCTCCAATCTTAATGCCTCCTATTCCAAGGAAACCTCTTATTTTGTACATCTTAGCTACAACCACATCCTTGGGGGCATTATTGGCACAATAAGATGAACATGGAAAAGAAAGGTCTATATACTACATCATCAGAAAATTAGTAGCCTATGAAATCAATTACAACAACATTGAAAAATCTTGCCTTGTAGTGGTTTTTGCATCTCAAAAACTCAAACATTATATGCTAGCACATATTAAACAACGTTTCGCAAAAATTGATTTTGAAATATTTACCAAATAAAGCTACTCTTACTATTTAACTCGCTAAATGGATGATGATTCTCTCTAAATTTGAAATTGAGTACGTTGATTGTAAGGCCATAAAAGGACAAGCAATTGTTGATCAACTAGTTGAATTCCCTCTACAAGATGATGCCCCTATATAGATTGATTTTCTTGATTCATCCATTATGTATGTGACTGGGAAAACATGGAAGATGTTCTTTGATGGATCTCACACATAGAATGGTGTTGGATCTGGTGTTTTGTTTATCACACCTCGTCGATACACTATCCCAAAGTCATAAAAGTTGTTATTTCCTTGCACAAACAACATAGCATAATATGAGGCTTTGACAAATGGGATTAAAATGTCTATTGAATGGAGGATCATTGAGATACATATTTTTGGAGACTCTCATCTCATTATAAATCAGACTAATGATGACTATCAAACCAAAGATGAGAAACTGATTCCTTATAAGAAGATGATTGATGATCTCAAGAATTGCTTCACTTTCATCACATTCCAGCAAATCCCTAGAGCTAAAAATAGGGTGGTTGATGCCATGGCCACTTTGGCTTCTATCTTACAATCGGAAGTGCATGAGTCTAGATTTCAATTCCTGGTGGAAGAACTACACTACCCTACCTATGATTCCCCTAAAAATTGCATCATATGTATTGTGATTGGTCATGATTCCTCTTTAGATGCTAAAATTTACTCTTACCTACCTGACCAAGTCATTCCTGGTAGCCTAACCTGTAATGAGAAATGACAACTCATTCACAACGCTTGCCACAATACCCTCATCTCTAATGACTTGTTTAGGAAGGGTCTAGATGAAACAATTCTTAGTTTTTTAGAGAAAGATGATTTTGAACATGCATTAGTTGAAGTCCATGATGATATATGTGGGTCCCACTATAATGGTCTTGTGCTAGTTCGAAAGCTAGTGAGGACTGGTTATTATTTTCCTACTATGCAGATAGATGTCGTGTACTACGCTAAGTCTTGTAAGAAGTGCTAGATGCATGGGAATTTGATCCATGTTTTAGTAGGGAACTTATTTCATCTATTACACATTGGCCTTTTCAGTAGTGAGATTTTGATTTGTTGGGTCAAATAAATCCTAACTGATCTAGTGGACACAAGTTTATCATTACTGCAACATAATATTTTACAAAGTGGGTTGAGGTTGTTCCTCTTTTAGTTTCTACTGGGATACAAGTGTCTTTTTTCAACCTCAATCATATCATCTGTCACTACGGCATACCTTCCTCCATAATTAATGATAATGGAAGACAATTCAAAAACAAAAATCTCAAACATTTATGTAAGCAATTCAAGATTAAACAACATTGGTCTTCTAGTTTGCATTTTTAGGGTTCATTTTTAGTTTGTATTCAAGTTAGGAGAGAGTCTCCTTCATCATTTCATATGGATATTCAGCTACGCTCGATTGTGTATCTTCCCTCTCGATCATAGCATTTTAACCTATATTTTCAAAGTCTTAGATTTCTGCAAAAATTGCACCCTTATCTAATTTCGATGTCTGGGATCCATTTTCAAGATTGAAATCAAAATTCAACTTCATCTTGATTGTCAAAATTTCATTTTAAATTTATTTTCTTCTAGCCGGAGTTGATTTCCCCTTAGAGGCTAATCTTTTGAGGCAATCACCATTTCTTCTTCTGCATTTCCATTTCATCACATTTCTTCTTGCTTTGACCTAATGCTAATAGTATACCTTTCTAGTCAACCTTATTCAAATTGGGGAAAATTTTTATCACTCAATGGTCAAACTTGGTCTTGCGTGCTTATCAATTATATTGAACCCTATCTTATCCTAATTTGATCAAATCTATCTCATATCTGCATCACCTTATTTTGATTTCAATCCCAAGGGTGCAGAAATAACCTATCTTTCAAAACTGCAAATTTGTTCACTCTTTGGACATATCAGTTCTCAATGCATCATATCAATTCTGATATTGTCTTGTCTTTGAATCTATGTTTTAGTGTTCAGTTTTTCTTATTGTCATTGGAATCTTGTTATCTTTTCTAGTTCTCATTTGATCAATTTCGGGATTAGTTTCCTTGATGTGCTTCATTTGATCAATTTCAGAGTCAGATCCCTATTAGTTACCTTTAAATCATTGTTCTTTGACTCAATGTGTTCCCAGATGGCTCACACATTAGTCAAAGAGGGGAAAATGTAATCACCCAAAAATGGTCTAGTAAACTATAAGACCCCTTTCTAAACATTAAAAATTTAAATACTAGACTACATCTTGTGCTTAATCAATTTTGAACATTAATTTAATCTCTTATTTCTTGACCAAGTCATCATTTTATCATTTATTTGATGATATCCTAAAGTTTGGCCACTTTATCCTAAGCTTTATTTAATTAAAAGAACATTTCCTCTTTTAATTAAATAAAATCCACCTTATCCTATGTGTGTACATGAAAAAATAATTTCCTAATTTAAACCAAAAAGAAAAAGACTTTTTGTCTACACATTGAATGCACACTTTCCAAGATGAGTGGAATCTCCTTTTACCTCTTAATCTCTTCCACACATATTTTTTCCTCTTAGCCATGTCCATTGATTTTGCCTCTTGAGGATCTTATGCACCAAACTTAAAATGAGGATTTTTCTCCACCCTTGGATTTTTGCCTCTTAATCTCTACCGTTCATTGTTCTTTAGAGAGAGACTCTCTCCTCACTCTTGAAAAATGGATAATATATTACTCACTCATGTTATTATTATGCTATTAATTTGTTTATTTCATTCTTAGAGAATTCTTGAGCACTCTTACATTCGAGATTAATATTTCCTTATTGCATTTAGCTTAGATCACATAGCTTAACTAGGAGGTGTTGTAATCTTGCTAGATTAGCTTTTCTTTCCTTGTTCTTGCATTTGCATCATAGCTTAGTTCTTTCATTTCATCTTAGAGTTGTATGCACCCTAAAATGGTCGCCTAGACTCTAGGCCCCATTTATTATTTTATAAATTTATCAAATTTCTTGAATCAATGCTTTGAAATATTTTTAATTCAAATCAATTTCCTTGATCAAATTGTAATTAATTCAATTATTCAATGATTTCAATATTTCCTAAGGTTTGATCATTTTTATCTAATTAAAAGATTTAATCTCTCTTTTAATTAAATAAAATTCCTCTTATTTAATTAAAAGATTTAATCTCCCTTTTAATTAAATTCCTCTTATTTAATTAAATTCAATTCCTCCCATTTAATTAAATAAAATTCTTCTAATTTATATAATTGAAAGAAAACCCCTCTTTTAATTAAATAAATAAAAATCCCCACTTAAAGCACTTTATTTTTTGAAAAAGGAAATGAATTAAAAATTAAATAAAAATCCATTTTTCTTCACATCTTTCTAAGTGGTGGGTTTTTGCCTCTTAATCGTAGCCTTTGATTTTTGCCTCTTAATCTCAATCGTTCACTTTCCTTTAAAAGGAGACC
>MU224186.1:1527672-1551343 GCA_018584345.1 Thuja plicata
CTCTCTTCTTGTCTCATTCTTTCTTGCATTCATGGCTCCTCATATAGATTAGAATCATGTTTATTTCCATAGATTAGATTTGCATTCATATTTCCTTTCATAGACTAATATGCATTGCAATCATATAAATTAGATCTTATTTTCATGCATTCAAATCTCTCGTTTCATGGTGTATTTGCAATAGACACAACTAGGTCAATCTGAGGGCCTTCATTTTACATTTTTACACATCTATGACTAGAGAGCTATGGATCGATATTTGAGGCCTCATTCTTGAGCAACCTTGAATGGAATGATTCATAGAAGTGTGACAACATTTATGCACACAAGAGTATCTCTCATTTACATCATCATTTGAATCTTCCATTCTATGGTGCACCTTGTAAGGGTCTTTTCTTAAGGTTCATTTGAGAGACACCATTCAAACTATCTTAGATTATTCCACATCATAGATAGGAAGCTATAAGCTTCTTCTTGAGACTTCCTTCTTCATGGATTCTCTCAAGTGTAATGGTTTATAGAAGGGTGTTACATTTTGATCAGACAACCATTAGTGTTTCCATAAATGGAAAAGGGGGATATTGTTAGCAATATGAGTTTAGTGTTGTTATTGATGTCAACTTATTATGTGCACTGATGTCAACTTGATAAAATAGTTAGATGTCTAATGTGTTGATTACAATGACACCATTAATACTAATATTATATAGAGATAATATGAGTTATATAGTAGTGTAAATGTGTTGGCAAGTTGACTCTCAGGGAGAATATGACTTATTTTGTTTTGTCATTATGGCAACATAGTCATATGAAGTTTTGACAGCAAACTTTGATGTGAAAATTGACTAAGTATAGAAAACAGACAAGGCAAAGATATGCAATTGATTAGAGAACCAGCACACGTGCATGCGATCGAGTCAAGACATGCACCTTTATATTTAATCTTTATGGTATTATATACATGCACGGTATGGAATGACAGTATGGAAAAGTTACTGCAAGTTTAGTATCACCTATAGTTCAGAAAATAGAGTATGAAGCCAACTTCATATCTTGGATCAACGTATAATATTTTATTGTGTAAATGCCAAGCACCTATTGTAATATTTTTTTAGTTATATCTTTATCGCTATTATAAACACACTTAAGTCAATTAGTTTGGAAGTGTTGTGTATATTGTTATTAGGCCGACTAAGGTAATTTTTTCGGTCGTGCCTATTGAGTATGTATATATACTTAATATGCAAATTTTGTAATAAGTGTAAGAGTGGAGAATATACAAAGCAGAGACAAAGAAGAGAAGTATGAACTAGTCAGTATGAGATAAATTATTTTAAGAGATCAAAGCATCATCACACAAAAGGAACTAATCAGACAGCCGTGTCACTTCAGTAGTTCAATTTTTAGATATAGTGTGTATCTACCTTCAGGAGGTTGTAGCCTTCTTTTATTGAGAAGTGAGTTCTTGGACAGTGAGTCCTCACCCTTAACAGGGTTTTTGTAAAGACTCCTAATAGGGTCATTGTACTTGATTTGTAAAGACTGCTTCTAACAAGGCAAAGGAACCTTAACAAGTTCATTATACCAGTAAAATAATTTGTGGGTACTAATTCCCACTGGGGTTTTCCTCTGATCAAGGTTTCCCCATAAACATATCTAGTGTTATATGTTATGCTTCATATGTTATCTATTTGATTTATGTTCTAGTTTCTAAAATTGAATAATTAGTTAAACATTGATTCACCCCCCCCCCCGCCTCCTTAGTTTTTTCAACAATTAGTATCAGACCTCTGGTCCTCTGAAAGAAAGTTTAACCACTTGAGGAGATCATGGATTCAGCAGAAGAAAAATATCTGAAAAAGAATCTTGAAGCAGCCCTTGAGGATCTTGACAGATCTGAAAAAGAAAATGAAGAACTAAAACTAAATGTTGATGGCTCCAAAATGCTCATCAAGAAATTAAGAAAAGATTTGAAAGATTGCTCCACAAATGACTTGGTAAAAATGGTCAAAAAGATAAATGAAGAGAACATGTCTTTGAAAGATAAGATTGAAGATCTTAATGAACAACTTATAGATAGCCTAATAGCTATTGAAGAAAATACCAAAGAGAGTAAACAATTAGATGTTGAACTTATGCAAGAAAACATGAAAATCTTGGAGTTGGAAAACATCAAGAAAATGATAGAATATGAATTAATAGAAGCAAAAGACAAGATTGATAAACTACACACAATTTCTGATCTAATTCAATCTCAACTTTATGCATATAATTTAAAAGGTGATACTTCTGGTGTTGGATACAGTGTAGCACAAATTGAAATCAATTCAATGAAAGAAAGAAAAAGAAACATCTACTGAAGAAAAGAAATCTGAGAATCTTGGAGAGGCTAAAACAAAACCCCCTAAAGATGAACTCAAGCAAGTTAATAGAACTTTTTATGCCTGTAACAAGCATGGACACTTGGCAAGAGATTGTAAAGAAGTAAGACCTTTCAATGGATATTTTTATTCGTGTAATAAATTTGGTCACGAGGCTATTCATTGAAAAAAAAATCAAAGAAATCAGTCATAGCAAAATCAATGAAATCTGAATCAACACAATTAGATAAATTAACCTTAGAGAAACTATCAGAACATTACATGTCAGATATGTAATTATAATGGTCACACAGCCAAGCAGTGCAAAATGATAAACAATATAAATAGACCTCCAATCATCTATCACTCATGTGGTAAAGCTGGACACATCTCAAGGTTCTATAGATCTAGAACTCAAAAACAAGAGAAGCCTAAAGAATCATTATTTGAAGAATATGGAGAAGTCAAGTTTGTACAAGCTATAGAAGACTCAGGTAAAATATGGGTTGAAGTAAAGAAAGATAATGATGAGAACAAGGTAGTAGATGCATCCATAGTGGATGCACCTTCTACTTCTTGTTAGATGACCTTCATGGTCAAAGGGGGAGCTATTCTAGCTTTGACCCCTGTGTGGCTGGTATACTCACCTTTGAGTATGCACCTATGGATTCATGTCTGTGATCATGAACTAAGGAAGTATGCATGCATGCATCACCTATACTTTGATAAGAGAAAATTTTGAAACTCTCAATGGAAACCATGTATGGTAACAAGCATTAAATGTAGTAAACTCTATATAAGTCGGTGAATGATCGATTATCTTCGCTTTTTCATGATGAGATCATAGAATTTGGAGAGCACAAAAACTTTTAGCATCAAAGCATTAAATATTAACAATTTGGTTGATTCCTAAATGGATTGAAGTCAACACAGAACCCTAGCAGTCGCGCCATTTTAGAATTGCATTGAAACCTTATTTAATCAATCAATAAGTATGGAAACTCTTGTAGTATTTGACATTGGTGAGAGGAAGATATTTGTGTTTAAGAAGCATCCATTCAAGTCTATACTAGATAATGTAGAAGGGGCATTTTCCAAGACTCTGCTAGGATTCATGCATGTAGAAGACATTCGCGCATACATCTATTGCAAAAAGGAAACCATTGGGGATAATAGCATAGCAACTCTTATCACATCAATGATGAAACTAGATTATTCATTCAAGGATGAATACGTGCATCTCACTGATAACCCTATCTTTGAGTATTCAAATGCACATGAGTTCTATGAACCAGAATGGGTCAAAATTCTATTGAGAAAGATACATGATGATCTATATTGGATTGGTGAAGTTCCTGTCTGCATTACTGCTGACCTAATTCATGATATGACCAGACTTTCTAAGGTTGGACCAGTTCTTCCCACTAGTAAAGATGTTAAAAAGTAGGTTGAGCAAGCATGTTTGTCCAGGAGTGATAGGTGTGGGATGACTATTGATCCCATTATGGAAGAAGACATCAAACTTCTCACAATGATACTTGGTTACAAGTTTCAGCATGCAAGCAGGCTGAATAGTGTGTCCACAACTATTGTTCTGGTAGCAATAAGGATGGATAAAGATAACACTCAGTATAATCTTTGTGAGATATTGCGCACATAACTAATTGACAACATAAGAGCTATCAAGCATGATAAGAGAAAGATATTTAGATTTGGCTCTTTGATTATCTACCTATACTTCCACATTGTTGGTAAAGTCTCTAACCTTTACCTAGATAGGAGAAATCCCACTATGTCTCAGATCTCACTAAAGGCTACATCAGAGAGTAGTGTTAAGGATTCTATGGACATGGAGATCAAAATGTTCAGGATCAAGATGCAAAAAAGATTCAGAATACCAGAGAAAATAGTTGATAAGTACAAAGACACCATATGTTTTATGGTAGAAATTGACTGCACATGCATGGAAGCAGTTGAACCAAGAACCAAATGGATTCACCCACTTGGTTATGAAGTTGAGGAACATGTGTTGGAAGGATATGCACAAGTTCTTTTGTCCATGCCCAAAGATTCAAATGACCCAAGATGGGGTACATACAGAGAGAAGACAAATCAAGTTGATTCTATCTTATACAGTGCAGACAATAAAAGAAAGGCATCAAGGATTACATCTAATATCCTAAAAGTTCATGGGGTTACACAAGAAAACCTAGATAAAGCTAGGGAAGCTAAGATTGCTAAAGAACTCAAGAAAAATCCTGCAGAAGTAAAAATAGAAAAATCTGATGACATTCCCAAGAAGAAGATGAAGAAATTTGATGAAGGTACATATGTGCCCTCAACTAATATTGACTTGGAAGCATCTCTACCATCAATACCAAGCAAGTTGACTAGAAGAAGGAAACAAGTTCCCACAGGTCACCCATCATCAAGGAAAATAAGGAGCAAGGTAAAGAACATTCAAGCCCCTCCTGAGGTAGGATTCAGACCTAGTCTAACAGTCCTAAAGAATAGACTTGTTAATGAAGGAAGACTAGAATCTATTAAGAATGTCTATGACAAGTACCAAGAGATAGATAAATCAGAAATTCACTCTATGATTATCTCTCACATGATCAAGTTTAAAAGGATAGTATTGGAACTCAAAACAGTCATACCAGAAAAAGTATGGAACATACTTGATGTATTGAAAAGGCAAGCAATTGAAGAGGATATGAGGATTAGAGAAGAAACATTATATGGTCTTCTCCTTGTTTTCTCACATGATGAGAAAGCTATACTGTTGGATTTGGTAAAACCTCATCTCAGAACCAAAACAAGAATACTTCATATCATGAACAAAGAGTATGAACTGGTTGGTGAAGAGACTCAAAAAAAATTTGAGTGAGTATTTTTTGATAGACATATGTATCCATCAATGGTGGATACAGAAAAAGTGACTCTAGTCCCTCCTAAATAGAGTAAAGAATTTGAGATTCCAAATGAGCTTATGACAGGTCCACAGGATTTAGCACCTAAAGTTACAACACCTTATGACACAGCCAAAGACTCATAAGAAACCATTGTGACCGATGATGTTAAGATATCCATGATAGCTTCTGACAATGACATGAACAAATTTGAAAATGCATTTTTCAGTACTAAAGAGATAGAAAAGGTATGCACTGATACTTCCTTACAGAAAGATAAAGTTCCTTCTAAAGATTCAACAGATACAAATAATGAGGAAGACAATCAATCTAATGAACCACCAGTTATGGAGATACATGTAAAAAGTGAATATGTGGATGTCAGTTAGAATACTATACTTACTCCACTCATTAAACCATCGGTATCATTATTGTCAAGTCTGACCCCTGATTCAGCAAATCTAGATGCTTGGGAAGAAGAATATCTGATCAAGATCAATGTTCTAGCCATGGAGAAAGCCAAAGAGAAACTAGTCATGAGAAACCCTCTCTTTCTAGAGACAGTAAACATTTTGAATGAATTAGTGCCAGCAAATAAGAAAATGGCTAAAATTTAGTCAATTGATGATGTAGATAGCATCTTAACAAGCTTCAGGGCACACTTTACAAGTTTAGTAGACTCAGCTACTAGAAATGCAGAAGAAGAGTACAAAAAGGAAAGATTGAATGAATTGGTAAAGAACTTCTCTTTAGATATAAATTCATTGAAGATTGGTGAGGAAATCTTGAAAGATTTGGCAGCTAAAGGCAGAAATGTGATAACTTACCAGATGGACAGAGTAAAATTCACCTCAGATCACATCAAGAAGATTGAGGAAGCTGATATCTTGGCTAAAAATGTAAGAAAATAAGTTGAAACATCCTCACAAGACATGAACATCTACAACAATATCTATCAAGGATAGATAGATAAAATTGATATAGCCAAGTTGGAGATTAGCAAGATAAGGACAAGGTAGAACCAACTGAGAAATGCACTTGCGCCTTCCTTATTTGTTTTGAATGAGAACATAAAATAGATAGATACCACTATAATCACTTATGATCAAGGTCCCTGCATGGATTTGATAAAAATGGAGAAGATCACATATGCTCTATGTGCCCATCTTCAGACTATAGATACACTGAAGGCATTCTGGTAGCAAGAAATCAAGAATCTTCAGATCACTTACCCAGATGTATACTCAGAGTAAGTACTCAAGGACCTTATTTTTGGCACCTTTTTCATTAATTTCAAAGGGGGAGTAGTGTATATATATATGTAAAGAAGTATGATATAGTATATGTAAAGGAGGATGATATACAGTTTTTGGTGTTAGTCAATTTTGAGTAACTTGGCCACATTCCTTTGTTGCCATTAATGAAAAAGGGGGAGATTTTTGGCAAGTTGACTCTCAGGGAGGATATGACTTATTCTCTATTTTCATTATGGCAACAAAGTCATATGAAGTTTTGACAACAAACTTTAATGTGAAAATTGACTAAGTATAGAAAACAGACAAGGCAAAGATATGCAGTTGATCACAGCACCAGCACATGTGTGTGTGATCGAGTTAGGAAATGCACATTTATATTTAAGCTTTATGGTATATTAATATGCTAATTTTATACACGCATGGTATGGAATGACACTACAGAAAAGTTACAGCAAGTTCAGTATCACCTGCAGTTAAAAAAATAGAGTATGAAGTTGTCTTCAGATCTTGGATAAACGTATAATATTTTATTGTGTAAAGGCCAAGAGCCTATTTTAATATTTTTTTAGTTATTTCTTTATCACTATTGTAAACACGCTTAAGCCAATTATTTTGGAAGCGTTGTGTATATTGTTATTAGGCTGAATAAGGTATTGTTTTCGGTTGCGTCTATTGAGTATGTATATATACTTAATATGCAAATTTTGTAATAAGTGTAAGAGTGGAGAATATATAGAGAAAAGAAAAAGAAGAGCAGTATGAAATAGTCAGTATGAGATAAATTCTTTTAAGAGATCAAAGCATCAGTGCACAAAATGAATTGATCAAACAGTCGTGTCACTTCAGCAGTTCAATTTTTAGATATAGTGCATATCTACCTTTAGGAGGTTGTACCTTCTTTTATTGAGTAGTGAGCTCTTGGGCAGTGAGTCCTCACCCCTAACAGGGTTTTTTTAAAGACTCCTAATAGGGTCATTTCACTTGATTTGTAAAGACTACTTCTAACAGGGCAAAGGAACTGTAACAAGTTCATTATACTAGTACAATCATTTGTGGGTACTAATTCCCACCAGGGTTTTCCTCTGATCAAGATTTCCCCGTAAACATATATGGTGTTATGTGTTATTTTGTTATGCTTCATATATTATCTATTTTATCTATGTTCTAGTTGCTGAAATTGAAAAATTAGTTAAACACTAATTCACCCCCCCCCCTCTCAGTGTTTCCAAAAAAATGTTCAATGATAAATATTTGGGATGTTCTTATACATAGGGTGTGGCCATGATAAATGGACTATTTGTTTTTTAATTATCATTAATAATCTTGAAAAGACCTCTAGGAATACCCTCCTTGATGTGGAATAGCTCTGACTTAATTTTGGGGCCTTAGGTTTAGGTCTTGAGTTAATTCTCTAGGATTGTGCGAATCAATTTTGACCACCAATAAATCCACTGGACTAAGATAGGATGAAGAAGTGTCAATTATTGGCATACCTTTATCTCCTAAAATAATAAGAACTATTGCATTTCAAAAGACTTAAGTGGGGTGACACTTTGGATTTCACTAAAATAAGATCATTGATGTGTTTGTGGGGTTCATGTATGTTAGTCTTGGGCTACCATGAAGGATATGTGAAAATGACCCTTTGTGTGGGGTGATACACAAGCTTTTATAAAAAAAATTACATCCATTATTGAAATATTGAGGTCTAATGCCATTTTTAGCCTAATTACTTTTTGTAGATTAATCCATTCGTGATTTGAAGAATCATTTATCAACATAGACCATAATAGTATTTTATATTGAAATAAATCAATAAAGAGTTGAATTGTGTTAGAAAAAGACACCTTGGTTAGGGAAAGGCTCAAATTGAACCCATCTATTTTATATCAAACTAATCTACCTAAATATGTTAATCGACTTAGAAAATAATAAATTATTCTTAAAATCTACAATTTTAAGAATGTCTAAAGATAATTTTCATGTGTTTTATAAATACATAATAATATTAGGTTTATCTTGTGTGTAGTAGTAAATTTTGCTACTCTCTAAGAATGCAAATTACTTGAAAAGGGTTGCATATTCATAACATGAGTGATGAATTTTATTTATATGAATAGTGAGTTATAGATATTTCATATTATTGGCAAGTATCAAGTAGAAAATCTCTATGAACGAACAAATAGTTGTATAATTGACATGTTGATAAATTATTCTTTGCAATATTATAAAATAATTGCATGCTCTTGGTTCCATTGTATAGCATGTGAGGGTGGTTCATGATAGATGAAATTGATGAATTTGTTTGAGCCTAGGGATAATGTTTTTTGTCTAGGACTTGTCATGCTAGTTCAAGAATGTATGTTTTAAGACTACTAGTTGTATTGTACTAATGAAACATACATAGCCTATTAGAGGAATATTTTTATTGAATAATATTATTAAAAATTATAGAATTTAAATGATTGATTGCAAGGATCCAATAGATAAATTTATCACATAGGGTGACACTCAACACTCCCAATACAATAAATTTAATATAAGTACAAATCAAGCTAGTTTAAACTCTTGTAGCTAATGCATAAATATATAATACATAAGAAATGCATACCTATACCAATATTTACGTCCCCTACACTCCTTACCACAAATCAAAATACTTAGGTAGATAAAGATGGGTCCTTGGAAGGAAATACCATATTACCCTTTATTATTTTTTTAAAGGACCTTAATGACTTTCCAAGGTTTTTTTTTTTACGAGCGCCTTGAAATCAAGAATGTGTTTAAATTATTCACTCTCCTCGAAATGATATCTGAGATAAGTGAATTGAAAAAAATCATCACCAAAGGTAAGTAAATATCAAGTTTTTTTGAAATAAGACAACAAAAAGATGCCTTGATAGATCATTGTGAACTAACTTTGAAACATGTGAAGCTTAATAGGTCTCTCCTTTATCAAACTTCTCTTCAGTTCTCTTATTTATCAAAATTCTCTTGACAATGTCTATCAAACTTCTCTTCAATTCTCTCATTTATCAAAATTCTCTTGATAATGTCTACCCATAACACAACCCTAATACACCCCATAAAAAACATATTTTTCTAGAAAGCCTTGACATATCCTTAAATAAACTACTAAAGATAGCAATAGTAAAGATAATACCAAACCAATCATATAAAAATTCACTCACATTATCAATGTGAGTAAGAAGTGCAATGTAAATATATTTAACAAAAAGTGAGACAGTACATATAATCTAGATTAATGATTTATCATTCTACTTGCAACTAAAGTGTCACCCTTTAGTTCCTAAATCACAACCAAATCTAAGGTGAATCCAACCCTCTTTCGCATACCCATCTAATTGATTTGATAAACTAAAACATAGTGGTTGATAAGGAGGGCACACAAAGAATATTGTTAGAAATTCCTTCGCCAATATAAAACCTACCCCTCAAACATATACTAAAAAATCATCCTAATGATATTCTATGGCATAGTTCATAGCTCCAATAAAGATAGTGTGTCTCTAGAAAAGATGTTTGATGTGAAATGCCAAATTCAAGAGCGTAAGGCCCAAAAGAAGAAGTGGAAATCACCACTTAATTTCTTCCATTTCCCTTTATTTAATATGGAAGAAGAGTAAGAAATATTAGAGACACCTTATTTTAAAATAAAATTTAGTAAATCAATCTATTTCTTCATACATTGAGTTTATCATATGCCACATCTTTTTACAACACATTTGACAATATCTTTTTTCTAGAATTATCCATTTGAGAAGAGGAAGTTTGAGAATCCACCTTGAGAGTAGAAGATGAATATCATTTTGTCTTTGTAGAATATGCATGTGATTTAGTATTTATTTTTTTGGAATTACTAATATTTTTTAACTCTTTTGGGGTTTGTTTGTAGGTAATGATTGAGATTTCAAAGAATTGTTCGTGACTATCTTAATTAATGTGTCCTAATAACTTTTCAAACTTTCAACAAAACCATCAAAGTAACATATATCAAACTTAATTCCCAATAAATTATTAGTAGCCTCAAATGTAAAAGTGAAGACTTTAATAAAAACCAAGGTTAGACACCACAAAAAAATTAGTTATGAGTCATTTTTCTTTCATTTTTATAGATTTTTAGTTGTATCCTTAGTCATTTAAACTATGTAATATTGTTATAGGAATTTTTGACTCTCAATACATGGGTTTGGATGATGTGTAGTGGGACAAGGAGGAGGAGGAGGAATACATTGAGGTTCAAATACAAACAATTATCTCAAGGTTAGAGAGTTGTTGTCAAGAGAGAGATGTAGAGGAAGAAAATCTATATCAAAGAACAATTGAGAGGGTTGGCCTCCTTGAATCCTATGATGTAGAGATCGGGAAGATAGGTGATAAGTGCATCTTTTTTTATTTTCTTCATCCATATTAGAGAGGGACAAGGCCCTTTAAAAATAAAATGTAGCTTTTATTCATCTATAGAGGTCATATGTTGACATTGGCAGACTTGTACAAGAGAGAGATGTGGTGAGGGGAATGTTGGGAATTTGGGGTATGGGACAAGTGGCATTCAACATGATACAATATCATAGGGAGGTAACATGAGTGGCATGTGAGAGGCATGGTAACATCAATTTATTTATGATTCAATAGTGCCAATAGGTTAGAGGGCTTTCAGTATTGTTGAGAGCATCCAATTAAGGAGATTGAGATCTATGGTATCAAATCCATCAATGAGTATTGGAAAATAATCACCAAAAAGATAAATGGTAGTAAAAATATCACTAGCATCAGTTAAGAGTGTTATCAGTAGTTAGGGTAATGAGATTGGCATAGACTATTTGCACATGGCTCCCTTGTTTATGTGTTTGATTTTTTGATCCTCATGTATAGACATTGATGATACTTTGTATCATGACTAATGGTTTTTCTATATATGGTGAGATGATTACTATGATAACATATGATGTTATATTTGATGCTTATAACTAATATGTGTAGACACCTAAATATGATTAACGATTTCATAATCAAATTTATCTCTCCTAGGCATTTTAATTAAACTATGTCAATCCCCTAATTAATTAATTTGATTAATTAATTATAGCACAATTGATTAAATATGCAACCTCTGTTATTTAATAAGTTAACCCCCTTCTTCTATTAATTAAAAAAAATGCACGTATTTGATTTAATCAATACATTTATCCATTTTCCTCTATTATTGAATTAAATAAATCATGTTTAATCCAATTTGAGCACATGAATCCTAACTTTAACCCCTAACTAAACCAAACCTCAACCACCTAATCCATGATTCAAACTCAACCCAAGCCCTTCACACATACTAATCCCTTCTTAAGTTGGTTAATCACACTTAATTGTTGGAAATATTGTTGGAAATATTCAATGATAACAATTGTTGTTTTGACATTGATGTCAAACCTTAACTGGTGAGACTATTGCTATCTGTTTGAGTACCATATCTATTGATTGATGAAGAAGATTTGAAGAAAAGGATAACAAGAAGACCGAGGGAAATGGTTGAGCTATGGGTAAACACAAGGGTGCTTGATCATTTGGCACATTGGCAAAGTGATATGTTGTTTATCTTTCACTGATAGTTCACTGCGAAGTCAATGCCGAGCAAAGCCAGTAATGGCTGAGCACCAGTGAAATGCCGAGGAATATAGAGGCAACCGAGCGGAAGAACACAGTGTCGGCCGAGCAACAGTATTTTGGTAATTGATGAGATTTGAGATCTCTGGCCGACATAATTGAATTTATTGGAATATGTGAAGTATATTATGGATAATTAATTTTGGTCCACATTAATTAAATGCACAGGAAACCATTATTAAGGCATGGATTCAAGATTTATTTGGTGATTGTATTGGAGAAATAAATTAAATATAATGATGGAAAGATCTGTTGGATGTAACCTAACCTAAGATATATGATCTTGATTAAGCGGAAAAAGATTTGTCTGACCTAGATGAAGAGGTATATGATAACCTCAAGGGGTTATTCATGAAGTATGTAGTGTAAGAAGTTGTATGTGAGAGGATTTCATGGTTAATTGAATGATTGGCATGATCTAGCAAAGAAGGTTGAGTAGAGAAGAAGAGAGAGATTGCATGACAAATTTCCAAGCATATATGGAGTTTGAGATGAGAATCGGGGCCACTCAGTAAATTAGCATTAGAGCTGAATTGGATTTGGATTGGCAAAGTAAGTTGTATATATCAGATCAAACCTGTTGATTACTTTCTAACCATTGTATAAGTTCAAATCCTTTAACCAAGTCGACCTAACAATCATTGTATAAATCCTTTGAGCAAGGTGACATTAGATTGAAATGTTCTAAGTCCTCTAACAAGGCCACTCCTGACAGGGTGATTAAATCCTTTAACTAGGTCACATTTGACAGTGTGTTTTGTAACCTTTAATAGGGTTGGCTCCTAACAGAGCTCACTTGAGAAGAGTGAAATTTTGGTAGCATGTTACTAGTGGTTTTTCCCATATTTGGGTTTCCATGTTAAATCATGGTGTCAAAATGTGTGAATGTTTATGTTGTGTTTTACTGTTAAGTTTTTGCAAGCTTATTTCATTAGTACAGTAAATTGCACACTCTTATGTTATTGCTGCCAAGCAGATCTAAGTTATTCAAATTGGTATAAAGTTTTATTGTTATATCAAGACCTGAGGATAACTGATTCATGCCCCCTCCCCTCTCAGTTATTCTGAATTCATTCTAACAATTGGTATCAGAGCTTAGTTCTCTTGAAAATAGTTTGAAGGTACTTGGAGAAAAAGATCAAGATGCATATGAGGGAGGTACCAAAGTTGAACAAGGATAACTTTCCTGCATGGAAAAGTTTGATGAAATTTCACTTGGCTGGTATTGGTGATTCTGCTAAATGTTATGTTGATAAAGAATATGTAGCCCCTACAGGAGTTCTCAATGCTGCACAGTTAAGAGAAAAAGTAAGAACATAATCAAGCAATGTTGGAGATTACATCATCCCTAAACTATCATGAGTTTGAAGGCATAAAGAACCATACAAGCAGAAAGAAAATGTGGGGTGCCCTTGAAACCATGTATGCAGGTGACACAAATTTTCTAAGAGCCAAATCTAAAAGCTTGAGAGGTAAGTTTGATGAAATAAAAATGCAGGAAGGAGAAAATGTAGTTCAATATTATGGTATGATAAAGGAAGTTGTAAATGCTATTAGAGGAGCTAAAGGAACCATTAATGATAACACCATCATGAGAAAGGTACTATGAACACTTCTTCCTATTTATGCTATTAGAGTATCTGCAATTCAAGAATTGAGATGTACTCCTAACAACAATTTGACTCTAGAAAGTTTGGTAGGTAGACTTACTGCATTTGAGATGTCAAATTTTGATAACTATACTCCACAAGCCATTGAATCTTCATTCAAGTCCCAGATGGTCCTCAAAAAATCAAACAAAGAAAAGAAATGTGTGGATAGTAACAGTGACACTTCTGAGGTTGATCTAGAAGAACTTGATGCACTTATGGCAAGAAGACTATCTAGAGGAAAAGGAAAATTCAAAGGTAAACTTCCTATTATTTGTTTTTCATATAAAAAAGTTGGTCATTTTTTTGCAAGATGTCCTGATAAGAATGAAAAAGATGAAAGAAGAGACAACAAGTATGAAGATAGAAAGGATGACCAAGACTTCAAGAAGTACAAGGATTAAAAAGACAAAGGTAAGAAATCTTTCTATATAGCTGAAGAAGCTTCTAACAGTGAATCTGATAAATCTGATGAAAATGATATAGAAGTTGTCTATGTTGCAATGAAAGATGATTCTAATGATGATGAGAAAACTGCACTAATTTCTTATATGAGTAAAGGTGATCATTGGATTATTGTTCATGGTTGTTCACATCACATGACTGGTGATAAAGATAAATTTGAAACCTTAGATCAGTGTAAAGGTGGTTATGTTAAATTTGGAAATGATACACCATGTCATGTTAAAGGGAAAGGATCAATTTAATTGACTGACAAAATCAGATGTGATGATGTATATTGGGTTGATGATCTTAAGTATAACTTATTGAGTGTTGCACAGCTGAATACTTCTGGTTACAGAGTTGAATTCCATCAGAAGAAAGAAACGATCTAGATGCCAATAGAGAATTAACTGGAAGTGGTGAGCAGACAAAAGGTAACTTGTTTTATCTAGACTTAGCTGAAGAGACATGCTTGATTGCACAATATAGTGATGTTTGGTTATGAAATAAAAGGTTGTGTCATGTAAACTTTGATAACTTGGTAAGAATAAGAAAATTGAAAAAGGTTAGAGGGATGCCTAATTTAAAGAAACTTGAAAATAAAATGTGCAAGCAATGTCAATTGGGAAAAATGACTAAATCTAGTTTCAAGAGTAAAACTCATACTTCTGAGGATATTCTAGAATTGGTTCATACTGACCTTTGTGGACCTATTGGTGAGAAAAGTTATTGTGGAGACAGATATTTAATCTTATTTGTTGATTATTACTCTAGAATGATGATTGTTATGTTTCTTAAAGAAAAATCTGATGCATTCTAGTTGTTTAAGTGGTACTTGGCAAAATTTGAAAAGGAGACAGGTAAAAGTCTGAAATGTCTAAGATCTGACAAAGGAGGCGAGTTTATTTCTAATGAGTTTAACAAGTTTTGCAATGACCGATAGATAAAAAGATAGATGTCTGCTCCTAGGACACCACCATAGAATGGTATAGCTGAAAGAAGAAATTGATCTATCATGGATTGTTCCAGAATACTAATGATGGAGAAAAAAATTTCACAGAAATATTGGAGAGAAGTTGTAAGTATAGCAGTTTATACCCTTAACAGAGTACAAGTCAAGAAAGGTATGAATGCTACACCTTATTAGCTATGGTATGGATATGCACCTAGTGTAAGCTATTTTAAAGTCTTTGGAAGTAGATGTTTCATACTGAAGGATAACAAAAATGGAAAACTTGATGCTAAAGGTGAGGAAGGCATATTTCTTGGATATTCAACTAAAAGTAAAGAATACAAGTGTTTGAATTCTAACACTAACAAAATTGTGGAAAGTGCAAATGTTAGAATTGATGAATATGTAGAAAGAAATGAAGCTAAAAGCATGACTGAGCCTGAGAGTTACAAATCATTCACCTATCCTGATGAGGAAGATTCTAACAAACTACCTGAAATTGAGAATGAAGTTGTCGAGAAACAGTCTGCACCAGCCGAGTCATAGATCAAAATTGTTGGGCAATAGGAGGTGATTGTCAAGCTATCTAATGGAGATGTCGAGTCATAGTTTCAACCTAAATTGAACATAAATGATCAATATGAAGCAGAGAAAGAACCTACTATGGAAAAGTATGTAATAAGGCACCATAAACCTGATCAAATCATAGGAGAAAAGGAATCTGTAGTCATGACAAGAAGCAAATTGAGAAAAGATACCTGCTTGTTATGTGATTTTGAGCCTAAAACAGTAAAAGATGCCTTAGAAAATGAAGACTGGATTCAAGCCATGAACAAAGAGATTGAACAAATTGAAAAGAACAATACTTGGACACTTGTACCTAGGCTGAATGATAAAAATGTAATTGGTACTAAGTGGGTATTCAAAAACAAGTTGAATGAACACGGAGAGGTAACAAGAAATAAAGCTAGACTAGTATCCAAGGGTTATGCACTGTGATAGCTAAATGTGGGCCTCTAATTTAGCAGTACACTTCAACATGGTAATTATACTTCAGCTACATATAGAAATGAATAGTGATTAATTCATCCTGCATGTCTGAAAGAATCGACCTGTTGCCTCCTAGTAGGTAGGAGTATGAGCTTGCTCTCAGATCATCGCAAGCTCAGTGACTAAACTGAAGACCTAAATAAAGGATTTAAAAACTATGCTAAATGATCTAAGATAATTATGCAGATGCAGTTAACCAAAAGCTAATTAAGATCCAGTTTTAGAGCACCAATTAAAGTGTGTAAGATTGATTTTAAAACACCAATTAAAATATGCTCTAAGATTAGATTTGCATGATTAACATAAAAGTAAACAACAATTAAAGCTATGCTAAGAATGCAAGAAAGCTAAGATGCAAATGCAGTATAATAACTTTAGATAAAAGATTAGGATCCTTTTTGAAGGAAAAGAGTTTTTCTTTTATAGAATTCACTCTAGAATTGACAGTCGAGATCGAACAAAAAGAGTGGCTTAGATTCGATTGAAAAAGCACAATCCATATGCAAGTGATTCGATTGGTCAAGAGAGTTAGTTGACTGAACTGACTGATCAGTTATTTTGGAAACTTCCAAAATCAGTTTTCAGTTAACTAAAATGTTTCCAAAATGGTAAACAGATGAGAATCAGTTAACTGAGTGGAACTAGATTGTTTCCATTTTGATAAATCAGTTAACTGGATTTGATGATGTCATATGCATTTTTAATAAATTAATTGATTTTGCATGCACACTTATGATTTTATAATTAATTTAATTCCTTTTTTATTTAATTGGCAATTTTGTAATTGTATTTAATTAATATGTCAAAATATCAATTCAATAATTAACATAAGGTTTATTTTCCAATGTATTATGATTTTAGGAATTAATTAATTAATCAAGTATGATGATTGATTAGGACCTAGGGTTTAGGTCAGATCAGTTTGAATTTGATGAATTTCCTATTTGATTTAGGACTTAGAATAATCAATATTAGGGTTTCTTGATTAATTGTTGAGATTGGGGGTCTAGGGTTTAGGTGTCCATTTTTAGGTGATTACATTTGCCCCTCTTTGAATTGATGTGCGATCAGCGCATTGATTCAAAGTGTTGTTACTGATGAGATCAAGAATAGTTTGATTTGAAGCGATGAAACCATTCTTTTGAAGAAGAAGACCGACTTTGAGCCTGATTGGATGAAGATCGATCAAAAGATATAAAATAGAATGCTTTGTTTGATTTGAAGCAATGAAACTAAACATCTATCAGGAACTCTTAAACCTTTTTGATTAGTTTGAATGCATAACTAGTTTGATTTGAAGTGATGAAACGGATTACCATTAACAGATTTGATTAGCAAGCAAATTGACTTGATTTGAAGTGATGAAGCCAATTTGATCAATGTATCTGGTTTCAATAATGAATAGCCTATATAAGATCGATCTTGTCTGGTTTTGAGTGTAGTCACCACTGTATAAGATCATTGATTAGGTTACTTTTGATTTAAGATGATCTCAACTTGATTTGATGTGATGAAGTTGAGATGCCCCAAGCAATGGGGTTTTGATTGAAGATGTGATCACTAGAATGTTGATGTCCTGATCCTGCCCCCTCAGGAGCAAAATCAAAATATGGCTAGGTGCCCCAGTGATGAGAAGAAATTCAATTGATTAGACAATTTAGGAAGAAACTAATCTGATTAGAAAGAGGTCCCACATGGTTAGGAAAAAATTTGTACTTGATGAGAGGTCCTATTGACTGAGACTGACCAAAAGTAAGATACATGGATTGATGAGAAGAAAAGCATGTGAGATTTCCATTGGTAGTGCAAGTGGTCAAATTTAGATTTTGATTTTGATTTTGAAAATAGAATCAGGATAGTTGATTTAGCAAGGGGTGTCATGACCACTTGACGATGAGAAGATTGATCGATTAGAATCTCAGATCCTTCACATTGGATAGAGATAACGTTATTATGCTGATTTTGACACTACACAGATGTAGATGCAGATGTAGATCCAAGACTAACATGAATACAACCTAAGGTGTAGTCACTGAGCTTTAGCATTGAAAATTTTCATCATTGAACATTTTTGGAACATCAGAGTCGATACAATCCTTACTGGTGCCACTACGACCATAAGAATATGAATATGACTTTCATCAAATAAGATATGGGAAACTAACATAAGCATCAAGGCACAAAAGCCAAGATGACTTGAATTTCATTTCTAGTTGATTTTGCATGAGTACACCAGTATCAAGGCATTCAAAGTCAAGATAACCACAAGTGCACGCTTGTGTAAAAAAATAGAGCAATAATAAACAAGGAGATAGTTCTGACCTCACCTTGGCGTACAAATAAAGAGGATCGAGGGATGTGAGGATTTTCTGCCTTAATGTAGGAGCTCTTATCACATACACCCTATTTATTTGACATTGCCGGATCATCAGAACCAAACCAACAAGCAGTAGACAAAGAAAAGATTAGTGAAATCAATGAGAATAGACAGCATACAAATAGAAATTTAGCATACTTCAACCAGTTTCAAAGCTGTCAGATGTGTTTATGTATGAGGTGTTGAGAAACATCGTTGTGCTTGTGAGTTCTTTTGTATTTTATTGCTATCAATCTGTTGTTTACATTTGCGATATCCAATGTGTGTTAAGAAACATAGATGTGTCCAAAGATAGTGTTAAGAAACACTATTGATTGTGGTGTTGAGAAATACCTGCTTGCGTTAGTAGCGAGTTATCCTTCAGAAATGACAAGATTACTGACTCTAGTGTAAACCAAAGATGTAATCAAATTGGGGACCCATGCCCCTAGTAGAAAATGGTGATAAGTGACTTGACTCAAACTATGAGGACAAATCCAATTTGATTGCCCCTAGGTTATGACTCTAGATCGGTTTCAAGCTAGGAGGGTTCTCAGAAGAGCCAGAGTGTCATGAAAGTGATTGAAAGCTTATGTACAAACTGAAGCAAAGGTTTGAAGCCAAGACTAAGCATTGATAGATAGAGTGCTAAGTACAAGAGTCACCTATTTACTAGGTTTTCACCTTCTTGGCAGAGATTCTATTTTTGCTACCATGGCGCCTGTTTACCAGGTTTTCACCAAGGCACTTTTTCTTCTTTTTCAATTTTTTTTGTATTTTTCCATTTTTTAATTTTTTTGATTGATGCATCAAGGTGCCTATTGCTAGGTTTTCACCAACATGATCATTTTTTCAAGACTTTTTGCAATTTTTAGATTTTTTTTCAGAGATTAATCTTGTCTCAAGCAAGATCACATTGGTTTGCCCCCAATGTCTAGCAAGGTAGAGGACATTACAAATGGTAGAGAAAGCTGATGGATGAGGTGAATAGACAATGATGGATGGAGAGGGTGAATGCGACCCTCAATGAAAATCTCCTCAAGATTACCCAAGCTAGGGAAAATAGGAATATAGCAATGTAGGCTCATGGAGCGGTGTTGGATAGCATATAGGATAATGACCTGATGTCATGAAAAATATGTAGTCCAAAAGAATGGACATGTCAAGAGACTTATAAGAAACTTTTTTTTTTCATTTTTGATCAAGACCAAGGGGTCAATTAGATAGTGATATGATAGGTTTGGGATAAGAAACATCATGATAGGGTAGCATGGATGAGAGCAAGTGAATAGGATGATGGAAAGGATAGTGCATGTCAGGATACACGATGCTCATGGATAGGTTCAACCTTGTCAAGGTCAGCATAAGGAACATCGATATTCATGAGCTAGATGGATGTAAGGTATGATGGATAAGATGAAATGGAAGGAACTTGCCCCCAAGTGAAGAGTGCAAGTAGGAGAAATTATGCATGACACCTGTTTGCCAGGTTTTCATCATGGTACTTATCCAAGGCACCACAAGAAGTGGTTTTCACCATAGGACAGATTGATTTATCCTTACTTTTGCTACCAAGGTGTCTGTTTACTAGGTTTTCACCAAGGCACTTTTTTTCTCTCTTCTTTTTATTTTATTTTATGGAGGAACTTAAGCTTCTTTCTCTTTAGATAGTGTTCCTTTGAAAGATATGCTATGACCGGCCAAGGCTATTGAAATTATGCTCAAAGATGTTGATAGGGTGATGGTAGAGAAGAATGATATAGAGGATAAGGGAGATGGTAGCCAAGGATTTATGTGATGGATTGGATAAGAGGAATAGCAGGATATGGGATGGATGGGTAGTAGGTAGGTGATGGAAAAGGTGATGAGATCAACATTGACACACCCCTTGAAGGGTAGTGGACAAATGGAGGAAAAGTGGATGGAATATCTCGAGACTTTGATGTATGAGTGGATATGGATCTTGGTACATGAGGACCCAAGATGGAGATAGAATATGGGAGATGTTTAGATGGAGATTTAGTTGAAGACTTTAGAAGCTTGGATACCAACTCTGACTTTTCCTTTTTGTTCAAGCCTTTTAAGAGAGAATTGGGAATCCACATAACTTTTGATTTTGTTTTTGAAACCAAGTCCTTTAGAAGAGACTTGGGAATCCACATAACTTTTGATTTTCTTTTTGTATCCAAGTCCTTTGGAAGAGACTTGGGAATCCAAATAGCTTTTGATTTTCCTTTGTTTTTGGATGATGTAGAAAGCAATTTGTCCATGATGGATTTAGCAACGCATATTTTCTTTGATTTTAATCTTTGCTTAGATTGAGAACATAATTCTTCCATGATGGATTTAGGAACTTGTATTTTCTTAGTGGACCCTTGTGGTCTCTTGAATATTTCCTTTTTATTTTTAATCACATGTTGATTAGATGGGACATAGTGATCTTCATATGTAAGTGGATTCTTTGATTTTAGATTTCTTCATTGTACATCCAAATTGCTTCCAAATGACTTGGGAATTGTGGATGAATAGGATTGATATGAATGGTTCATGTGGATTGGTTGATAAGGAGATTTCAAGGATGTATGTCTTTGTTGATCTTGAGAGGTGATAGGGTAAGTAGATGGAAGGATATAAGGAACCAATATGGATGGAAGGTTTGACGGTTTCAGCTTTGATATATAGGGACCAAGGATGGATTTGGAGGATAGTGAAGGCTGATGAATACATTTGAATGGAGAGATATAAGGCGTGGAAGGGATATCAACATCTTTAGAGTGAGATACATTGCCAAGGCTCTTCTCATTTGAATTCATCTGTATATCAATAGTAGCATGAGCAGCTTTGATAGGCACAACTGAAGCTTGAGAGGATTTATTGTTATGCAAGGGATTTAGAGGAATGATGTTTTCTTGAGGTGGATACAGGGGAGCATGACAAGGAGATGATGGGATGATCTGATCTTGACAAGGATCTTTAGATGGTGTACAAAGAGTACCATTCTCTTGATTTTCAATAGGTTCCTTGGAGATGATGGAAATGATATCTTGATCTTGCTTGGGAGATGGATAAGATATAGAAGGTGTAAGAGTTTCTTCTGGGAAGAAATGGAAGGGGGTGATGAAATCATCACGGGACTCTTGAGATATGTGACTTTGGTCAACCATTGGATAAGGATGAATGGTTTCTTTGTCTTGATCATTACAGATATTTGTTTCTTCACACTTTGGATTTCCCTCTTGACATGGAACCACTTCTAAGGATGAGTTAGGAGTGATTATCTGCATGAAAGATTCTTGACACGTTGATGGACAATCATTTGGAATAGGCATGACAAGCGTTGAAGCACATGGATATTTTGGGTCAATGATATTTGAATCTTGAGAAGGACTTGTATTTATTTGCTAATTAGCTTGGATATCTTTTAGAGGTAGTCCCTGAAGGTAGACATAGTCGTCATCAGGCTCAGTTCTTGATGGAGATGGTGAAGCTTTAGGAGATGGAGGAATGGGGAAGAAGGAGATGTGATCTACGAACCATTGCTAGACATGGATTATTGATATTGATCATGCTCAAGATTAGATGAATCATTAGGATTTTCAACTTTGATTGTGCCATCATCTATGAGATCTTGGATTTTATGTTTCAACTCCATGCAAGATGAAGTTTTATGCTCATTATGTTGATGATATGCACAATAGTTACTCAAGAATATTCATCCATATGATGTGGCTTGAGGTAATGTGATGAGATCATTATCAAGAAATATTCTAATGCAGATTCATAAGATTGCCCCAAAGGAGTGAAGTCTCTCATGAATTTAATCCAAGGTTTTTCTTTCATGATGGTACTAATCCCTTTGGAGGAAGGCTTCATGGTGTTTTCATCAGCTTTTAGGGATTTAGAGCCACTCGCTTGATAATGATTAAATAGAAAAGGATAGATTGATCTTGATGAGGATTTTTTGAATTGTGTATCCTTTTCCCCCTTTAATTCTTGGATTTCAGATTGCATAGTGTGAAGTTTTGATAAAGCTACCATAAGAATCTCTTCTTGCGTGTTATTAGGACCATAAGGTTTAGCCCATTTTCTTTTAGACATTGTAAGATTCGGTTGATGCGCTTGCAGAGAAGATTGAAGAGGAGGTATGGTTAACCGATTGATTGACTGACATGTGCTGAGGTGATATCTAAAGTGCTAATTAAGTCCAAGACCAAAGGACAAAGGAGATAAAGTCCAACTAAGATAGAGGAGCAACGAATCCGATCTTGAGTCAAGGTTAATGAACCTGCTTTCACAACTCAGGAAAGGACAATGTAGACAAAGATGATAAGATAACAAGTCACTTGGACTAGCACAGTGAAATCAGATTTTGAAATAGCAACAAGTCAGTCTGTCAAAAAATTGCAGTTAAAGACAGACTAGTGATGATGTTGATGAGAACACAGATTTGTGAAAATTCAAACAGAACCTTCATAGCAGAATATAGAATTGGACAGCAAGTAGAATAAGCAAATGACAATAATATTGATAGATTCTCAGCGTTTGATAGTAGATGCAGAAACTCAGACAAGAGTTTAATAGCTAACACCTAGAACTGTAGATTTGGAATTGTTGATCACTTTGATGTTTGTATTGAATGTTTTTTTTTTTTTTTTTGATGCTTCACTCACGCAAGACACATCAAGAAGAATGTTTGTTATAAAAAGAATAGAGACACCACAATCCTAGGTAAGCCAGGGCAATATCTGTTGAGTTCCCACTGTAACCACCTGAATTTTGTCTATCACAACTATAGACCCTATTTGCCCTAAGTGTGATCATACCCTTGATTTATGTCCAAACGACCCTGTTACTGCTTGGCATAATTCTTTGAATCAATTTAATAGCCTAGGTGATTTTTATCACTGATTTATATTAACTATTATGGCCATACAATTCAAATCAATTTTGACCAATCAAATCAAATCAAAATCAAACATGGCTATAGTATTTAATTATAAAGGAATTAAATAA
>MU224186.1:1575644-1587664 GCA_018584345.1 Thuja plicata
TTCATTAATGCCTTCATTAATATGAAGACCTTAAGCCCATGTCTCTCCCATGCCTTATTAATGCCTTGGGCATTAAAGGCTCTTACATATTCATTCATGAGTCTCCAAATTCATAAATGAACCTTGTCCCCCCTCTCTCTCTCCCATTCTTCTATAAACAGAAGCCTATTTTGAGAGCAAATAGGCCTTCACCTTAGATCAAAAATACATTGTTATGCTGTTAAATTCACTCTAGACTTACATTTCATCTATTATCTCATGCTAGTTCTTAGTTTTCATTTCATGTTTTAAAGCTAGATTGTATGCTTTTTCTCATTTTTAGTTTAAATTCTAATCAAATCCTTCATGCTAGGATAGTATTGGTCACTGATTTTGAGCATATTATGAGGGCTAAATATGCAACTTATCATACTCTTTCTAGTTAGAAGGCAATAGGCCGATATTAGTGGTTTCTAACGTTTTAACTAACCGTTTGAGCTAATGCAATGACCTATTGAGTGTTTGTCTCATTTTCAACAGGTACTCATTTACACACACACACACCCACTTGAACTAAATTTCAGCCACACCTACTCATAGAGGACAACTTAGAAGCTTGGAGGCACGGGCTCCTCCTTACAGTGCACTCACTTCTTAGGCACACCAAGCTTCAAATCCCAAGGGTAATGACTCTCCAAGGGACTATTGTCTCTACTAAGAGCGATGAAAGTGTGGGACATCTTAGTGAATCTCTGACCTTTCACGCCAACAAATAGAGGGATTTTGGTTACTAGAACAAAGTGTGTAGTCAAGGCATCTATTCAGGTGGTTATACTTGCGGTAGATTAGCTCCATTATGGATTTCTCCCAGCCTACAAAAGTTATGTTCTATAGGTTTTAATGCACCACAAGGGTACTGAGGGAGATCTTCTTCCTAGTATAACACAATCAACAACTATTCACTGTGACATTAATCATAATGACATTTTTTATATACCAGTTCGGAAGGGCTTGGTTTTAGCCTGTTACCGGTTGGGCAATCCACTCTCATCGGCTTTGTTAAAGCACTCAGGAGGTAGCCACGCTGAAGGATTTGTATGGATTTCTCTTTCACCAAAGATCCACAAAGGCGATGGGAGAGGATACGTCCATGCAATTCATTGGGTTTACAAAACTAAAAGACACTTCAAGTAGAATAAGAAGATGACAATAATGTTTCTAGATTTTTGATCATCCCAAAAGGGTGAGAGCATGGTTTCTTGACATCATTTTCATTCCTAAAACATCAAACAAATATTTATTTTAAGAATTCTTTCATGTGGGTTCCTATTTTAAGAAATAAAAAATAAGATGCAAGCACAATTTTTTGTGTTCTATCGATCAAAGGCAACCTACAAAACCAATTCGTGAGTAGTTTGTATTTTACTCTTCTTTTTCAGCGTCCTGCAAACCACTGTTATGAAAACCTTACCTATTCCTGCACATACAACCCACTATTATAAAAATCCATAAAAAAAAAACACACACATCTTTCCAATCCCACATGTTAGAAAATCAGGTTAGTCAAAGATAATATATCATTTGATAATCGAAAAACCTGTTGTCATAAAAATCAGGGTCTGACCAGTCTGCACTAAATCAATCATAACTTTTGCAAATCCAAATGAAATTAATTCAAACTAATGGAAAATGAAAGCTTACTCAAATACCTTTCTAGAAATATAAAATTTGGATCTTTATCATGTCATATGTGCATGTACTAATAAAAACATCAGTCAGATTTTTAGAAAATCAGGTTTGACTAGTATGCACTAAAATGACCATAACTTTTGCAAATCCAAACAAAATTAATTCAAACCAATGGAAAATGAAAGATAACTAAAATAAATTTTCATAAATGTAAATTTTGGATCTATATCATGTCATATGTGCATGTACCAATAAAAACATTAGTCAAATTTATAGAAAAATAGCCCAGAAATTTATCACAAAAATTATCCTTGTGGTCGTGGGTTCGAGCCCCATAGTGGGCACAAGAAATGTGTGTGCTAAATGTGGGCCTCTAATTTAGTAGTAACTTCAAAATTGTCATTATACTTCAGCTACATACAGAAATGAATATTGATTAATTCATCCTACATGTCTGAAAGAATCGACCTATTGCCTCCTAGTAGGCAGGAGTATGAGCTTGATCTCAGACCATCACAAGCTCAGCGACTACACCGAAGACCTAAATGAAGGATTTAAAAACTATGTTAAATGATTTAAGATAATTATACAGATGCAGTTAATCAAAAGCTAATTAATATGCAGTTTTAGAGCACCAATTAAAGTGTGTAAGATTGATTTTAAAACACCAATTGAAATATGCTCTAAGATTAGATTTACATGATTAACATAAAAGTAAACAACAATTAAAGCTATGCTAAGAATGCAAGAAAGCTAAGACATAAATGCAGTATAATAACTTTAGACAAAAGATTAGGATCCTTTGTGAAGGAAAAGAGTTTTTCTTTTATAGAATTCTCTCTCAAATTGACGGTCGAGATCAAACAAAAAGAGTGGCTCAGATTCGATTGAAGAAGCACAATCCATGTGCAAGTGATTCGATTGGTTGAGAGAGTCAGCTGACTGAACTGATTGATCAGTTATTTTGGAAACTTCCAAAATTAGTTTTCAATTAACTAAAATGTTTCCAAAATGGTAAACAGATGAGAATCAGTTAACTGAGTGGAACTAGACTGTTTCCATTTTGATAAATCAATTAACTGGATTTGATGATGTCATGTGCATTTTTAATAAATTAATTGATTTTGAATTCACACTTATGATTTTATAATTAATTTAATTCCTTTTTTATTTAATTGGCAATTTTTTAATTTTATTTAATTAATATGTCAGAATATCAATTAAATAATTAACATAAGGTTTATTTGTCAATGTATTATGATTTTAGGAATTAATTAATTAATTAAGTATGATGATTGATTAGGACCTAGGGTTTAGGTCAGATCAGTTTGAATTCAATGAATTGCCTATTTGATTTAGGACTTAGAATAATCAAGATTAGGGTTTCTTGATTAATTGTTGAGATTGGGGGTCTAGGGTTTAGTTGACCATTTTTAGGTGATTACATGCATAAGAGGAAGGAATTGACTATGGAGAGACATTCACTCCAGTTGCAAGATTGGAAGGTGTAAGAACCTTACTTTCATATGCAGCCTAAAAAGGACTTAAAGTCTATCAAATGGATGTAAAGTCAGCATTTCTAAATGGGATATTAGAAGAAGAAGTATATATTGAACAAGCTGATAGATTTATGACCCAAGCAAAAGGAATATGGTTTGCAAATTACACAAAGAACTATATAGACTGAAGCAAGCACCGAGAGCATGGTATGAGAGATTGCACAACTATCTGATGAAGATTGGATTTGCAAGAACCAATGACAATAGCAATCTGTATTTGAAGATAGAGAAAAGTAAAGGTACTTTATTAGCTAAAATTTTTGTTGATGACATTATATTTTTTGGACAAGATATGTTATACCAAGCATTTGCAAAGAAGATGCAAATTGAATTTGAGATGTCTATGTTTGGTGAGATATAAAATTTTGTTGGCTTAAAAATATATCAGATGAAGAATGGTATCTATATTACTAAATCAAAATATGTCAAAGACATACTAAAAACTTTTGGAATGGAAGATTCAAAACCAGTGAGTACTCACATGGCTACTGGACAGAAGTTAACCAAAAATGATGAGACAAAAGAAGTAAATCAAACACTATACATATCAATAATTGGAAAGTTGCAATATGTTGTACACAGTAGACCTGATATTGCATTAGCTATTAGAATTGTTGCTAGATTTTCTACCAATTTAAAGCAAACTCATATGACGGAAGTAAAAAGTATTCTGAGATATTTGAAAGGATCAGATGAGTATGGTCTGTATTACAAAAGGAATGATAAATTTGAACTCATATTTTATACTAATTCTGATTGGGCTGGAAATGTTGATGATAGAAAAAGCACCACAGGAGGACCATTTCTTTTGGGAAAAATATTAGTTTCATGGACAAGCAAGAAACAAAAATGCACCTCACAATCTACATCTGAAGCTGAGTATGTGGTAGCAACAGTTAATTGCTCTAATATTGTGTGGTTGAAGATACTACTGAAAGGTATGAAAGAAGAGATCACAAAACTAGTTGTCATATATTGTGATAACACGAGTGCCATCAATATTTATAAGAATTCTGTAATGCACTCTAAGACAAAGCATATAGCTATCAAGTATCATTACTTGAGTGAGCTAGTTCAAAAGAAGGAAGTGAGACTGGAATATGTGAACACTAAGGAACAGTTAGCAGATATATTTACAAAGGCACTACCCAAGGATGCTCATGAGTATTTGTGAGGTAAATTAGGGGTGATTCCCCTAACTGAGGCTAATTAGTTCAGAATGGTATTGTTGCATCAAATTTTATATTCAAGATATTTTTCACATTGCAGTCACACTTTAGGATGCTACCTAAAGTTGTGAAAGACAGACTAAGACAGAAAAGAGGATCAGTCATAAGCAAGATGACAAGAACAACATGATATAGAATTTAGAATAGAATAATCTGCATGATGAAGATGTCAACGTCTTTGGCATTGTTATCAAATAGGGAGAAGTTTAATGAAACAGGGAGAGTTCACTACTTACAGAAAAAGAGATTGATGAACAGAAATAGAAATACATTAGTGTGATCACAGACACGGAGGGAGAAAAGTTTTGCAAGATGAGAATCACAATGAAGCTAAAGACATTAATGAAGATTTGTTCATATCAAGGAATACAGGCAGAATTTTTGGATTGTATGGTAACTATGGTTGAAAATTATTGTTTTATTATTTAGTGTTGCCATCAATGCCAAAGAGGGAGATTGTTGGAAATATTCAATGATAACAATTGTTGTTTTATCATTGATGTCAAACCTTAATTGGTGAGACTATTGCTATCTATTTGAGTACCATATCTATTGATTGATGAAGAATATTTAAAGAAAAGGATAACAAGAAAATCGAGGGAAATAGTTGAGTCATGGGTAAACACAAGGGTACTTGATCATTTGGCACATTGGCAAAGTGATATGTTGTTTATCTTTCACTGACAGTTCACTGTGATTTCGATGCTGAAAAAAGATAATAATGGCTGAGCACCAGTGAAATGCCGAGGAATATAGAGGCGACCGAGCAGAAGAACACAATGTTGGCCAAGTAACAGTATTTTGGTAATTGATGAGATTTGAGATCTCTGGACGACATAATTGAATTTATTGGAATATGTGAAGTTTATTATGGATAATTAATTTTGGTCCAAGTTAATTAAATGCATGAGAAACCATTATTAAGGCATGGATTCGAGATTTATTTGGTGATT
Organism: Thuja plicata; assembly: GCA_018584345.1. Taxonomy (NCBI): domain Eukaryota; kingdom Viridiplantae; phylum Streptophyta; class Pinopsida; order Cupressales; family Cupressaceae; genus Thuja; species Thuja plicata. Next base: position 1,581,054 of record MU224186.1, read on the forward strand.
CTATCGGAGAAATAAATTAAATGTAATGATGGAAAGATCCATTGGATTTGACCTAACCTAAGATCTACAATCTTGATTAAGCAGAAAAAGATTTGTCTGACCTAGATAAAGAGGTATATGATAACCTCGAGGGGTTATTCATGAAGTATGTAGTGTAAGAAGTTGTATGCAAGAGGATTGCATGGTTAATTTACTAATTGGCATGATCTAGCCAAAAAGGCTAAGCAGAGAAGTAGAGAGAGATTGCTTGATGGATTTCTAAGAAGATCTAGAATTTGAGATGAGAATTGAGGCCACTCAGTAAATTAGAATTAGAGTTGAATTGGATCTAGAGTGGCAAAGTAAGTTGTATGTATCAGATCAAACCTGCTGGTTACTTTCTAACCATTGTATCAGTTCAAATCCTTTAACCAGGTTGACCTAACATTCATTGTATAAATCCTTTGAGCAAGGTGACATTCAGATTGGAATGTTCTAAGTCCTCTAACAAGGCCACTCTTGAAAGGGTGATTAAATCCTTTAACTAGGTCATATTTGACAGTGTGTTTTATAACCTTTAACTGGGTTGGCTCCTAACAGAGCTCACTTCAGAAGAGTGAAATTTTGGTAGCATGTTACTAATGGTTTTTCCCATATTTGGGTTTCCATGTTAAATCATGGTGTCAAAATGTGTGAATGTTTATGTTTTGTTTTACTGTTAAGTTTTTGCAAGCTTATTTCATTAGTATAGTAAATTTCACACTCTTATGTTATTGCTACCGAGCAGATTTGAGTGTTCAAAGTGGTATAAATTTTTATTGTTACATCAGGACCTGAGGATAAATGATTCACCCCCCCCCTCTCAGTTATTCTAAATTTATTCTAACATTAACTAGCTAAATCACCCTCAAATCATTCTATCTTCCCATCACATCCTCCTAAATCTCTCACTTTCCCTATAATCCAAGCCTAATCATCCACTAAACATTTGCACAATCCTAATCCATGGATTAATAAATCCTAAACAAAACCATGAAAGTTAACCTCATGCCTTTTCAACTCCAATACCAACCTTCATCCCATTTTTCAACCCTAAACGCCTCTTACATCTTCAACCACATTCTTGCACCTTTTCCCCCCATTCCCTCTTCCAAAAATGGTAAAAATCCTCAAGGATTGACCTTTGGGATTTGAGACAAGATGTGCATGTTGGCATAATTGATGTAGTAATGGTAAGTAATATGATGGTAAAAATTTGGTATTGAGATGATCAATTAATGTGTTGTCATTGATGTCAAGTATTTGACCTAGTGTTCTTAGTGTGTTGCCAAGTATGTGAGAAGAATGCATAATTTGTTGCAAGTGGTTTCAGCAGTCGCAATCCTTAAGGGAGACTTGGAAATGTCTTTAGATGATAATTGTATGATTGCAATTGTTGGATGCGTGATTTGTGTAAGTTATGATTGATTGAAGTATGACAGGGAAACTGCTAGAACAGTCTGTGACTGGGAATGAATGATTTGATTGGTTTATAAAATCTATGATGAGTTAGGTGGCATGTGTTAATCCCTAAGTTTTGTTGATGATTAGTGACCTACACTTAGTCATTTACTTAGGCAATTTTTGTTGGTTATCACTGTGGCCAGACAAGGTCGAGCAACATTGTCGAGCAGGAATACAGGTTGTCGAGTTACATCATGCTGAGCTGAGTAGAATACTTAAGTGTCGAGTGACAGAGATGTTAAGTGTCGAGCATAACAGTTTTTGCATACATGTCAGGATTGATTCAAACTTTGAGGTAAAATGTTCAGGCCGACTTGTATGAGCTTTGGGCCAACATATGTAAGCATTTAATATTTATCTACAGAGTTATTTACACATTTAATTATTTTATCCTATGCATGGCATGGAGGCAATCATAAAATTAGAATGCCTTGGAGGCATAAATATTAGATCTTGATCGTTGATCTAGATCTCACCAACAGACCCATAAAGACATATAAGATTGCTTCTAACCCTATTATTAACAGAGAGAGAGAGAGAGAAGGGTTGTGTGTTCATGAGAGATGAACAGTGAGTTATTTTGAGAAGAAGCCTAGATCAAGTAGAATGATAGAGCAATGAATAGCAGAGTAAAGACATATCAGATTGTGAGATCACAGAAGGTATTGGAAAGAGAAGATCCATCATCAGCATCTAAGTGCATAATGAAGGATCACTACTTGAAACATTCTAACAGGTGTATCAAGTGAAATCTCTTAACAGAGTGGTTCTAATAGACCTACTTTAAATATCTTAGCCGAGTGCTTACTTTATTGTAAGTTGAAATCCTTTCACAAGGTAGATTGTAATGATCTTTATTTCTTAACTGAGCAGACCTTTAACTAGGTAGATTGCTAAGTAGGAGATATTTTTCCACAGCAAGTCAAATTGTGATATTGCTATCAGGATTCAACTGTGTAGTTTTTGAGTCAAACTCATTGACCCATAATTCATGAGTAGTGTTTCACATGAACCCATCTCTCATGATAATTAATGGTTCATAAGGCACAACACTTGGTGAAGGTTTTGCAAATGAGGATGCAAGTAGAGTGGGTTTAACCATGGAGGAAACTCCGTAGTTAAGCACGCTCGAGCTGGAGTAGTACTGGGATGGGTGACCTCCCGGGAAGTCTCGGTGCTTCACCTCTATGAGCATCACCTAGATCCAATAGGTAGATTGCATTTTGTAATCAAACACTTGTAGCCCTAACAGGCACACTTTATTGCTACAGTAGTGAAGATTTTGTGGGTGTCATATCCACCCCAATTTTACCTATTTGGGTTTCTAGGTTACCAAAATTTTGTGTTATGGGTTATATGTTTCATGTTGTGGATGCTATCTGATGTTAGGTTAAATTCATACATGTATGAATGTGGATTTATTTGTTTTAAGTGATTAAGTTTTAAGATCTAATTTACCCCCCGCCTCAGTATCTTGTTTTCCCAATATTATACTTCCAACAATTGGTATCAGAGCACAGTTCTCCTATAAAAGCTTTTAATCAGCTTGTGAGTACAAATCTTGAGATGGATGTTTACAAGTTGGGTAAATTCATTGAGAATCAAAAGATCGAGATTCAGCTAGCATTACATCAGCTTGAGATAGCAAGACAAGAGTTGAAGAAATCATTGATAGCTAGGAGAGATTTGGCCAAACAAATGAATGATACTCATTATCAGGAAGATGACACTGCAAATCTATTTCAGAATGGATATTCTATTGAGAGTGATCTAGAAATTGCAAATCTACTGGAAAAGAATAATGTACTGTGTGAAGAAGTCAGGAACTTGAAAAGAGAACAAGAAATGCAGACAATAAGACTATGTGAAGTAGTGGAACAAAAGAAGAAAGATGAAGATGACAAAGCAATGGCAGAATAAGATAAAAGAGTGATAATTGTCAGACTTGATGAAAGCACACATGATGTGCAAATGATGACAATTAATTAGGTTGACATGGAAAATCAACTGCTACTTGCAAATTACGAGATTAGTAGGAAATATATGAAAATGATGAATCTGAGATCTAAGAACAATCAATTGAAAGATGATTTGAGATCTGAGAAGGAACTGAACGAAAGGTTGAATAAACCTAATGAAGCTTTGACTCACTTTGAGAATCTGATGGAAGCATCAAGAAGACCAAATGATTCTTCTAGATTAGGTCACACTGAACCAAAGACATCTACTGAGAAATGAGAATCATCTAAGAATTGTGAAAGGAGGAATGCAAAGACAAAGAACAACAAACCTACTTGCCACCACTATGGAAAACTAGGTCATACAGCAAACATTTTCCGAAGCAAGAAAGGTAAATCCAATTCTAAACCTAAGTTCAATGGTTACTATTTTAAGTACAAGAAGTTTGGACATAAAGCACATGAATGTTCAGCTAAAGCAAATGATGCACCTCCCAAACCAAGATTAAATGGTTATTGTTACAAGTGTTAGAAATATGGCCATGAAGCTTATTTCATTAGTACGGTAAACTGCACACTCTTATGTTATTGTTGTTGAGAAAATCTAAGTTGTTCAAAGTGGTTTAAAGTTTTATTGTTACATCAGGGCCTGAGGATAACTGATTCACCCCCCCTCTCAATTATTCTTAATTCATTCTAACATTAACTAGATAAATCACCCTCAAATAATTCTCTCCCATCACATCCTCCTAAATCTCTCACTTTCCCTATAATCAAGGCCTAATCATCCACTAAACATTTGCACAATCCTAATCCATGGAATAATAAATCCTAAACAAAACCATGAAAGTTAACCTCATGCCTTTTCAACTCCAATACCAACCTTCATCCCATTTTTCAACCTTGAATGCCCCTTACATCTTCAACCACATTCTTGCACCTTTTTCCCCCATTCCCTCTTCCAAAAATGGTAAAAACCCTCAAGGATTGACTTTTGGGATTTGAGACAAGATGTGCCTGGTTGCACAATTGATGCAGTGATGGTAAGTAATATGATGGTAAAAATTTGGTATTGAGATGTGTTAGGGATTTTTCTTGTATGAATCACAGTGCTTGATATAACTACTTGAACACCATATCCTTTAATACTGATTCAAGGACAAGGAAAGCCTAATTGCTAAGGACTGGATAAGGTCCTTCTTTGTTTTTGAGCTCCACATATGCTCAGGCAGGTTTTACCTTTTAAGATGGCTGTTAACACAATATTTATTGATGTGGACACTGATTTGTCATGTATCTCTATTGAACCAGCTTATAAAATACCTTGTAAATGACCAAGCATAATCATGTGCAGGATTTAACCATACAAATCACAATCTTAAATATGACAGAAACCAATGATACAAGGATTTCAATCCTTCTTCCTTTTCTTGATAGGAGGGTTAACCTAGTTGATTCACTCTTCAAGGAATCAATACTATGGACAGTGTCCTGCTGACAGAAGTCCTTTAACAAGTTCATCTTGTATGTTCTTAGTAACAGAGTTTTTAATTGATTTGGTTTTGATAACTTGGAATATCATTAATACAGATAGATAATCAGACAATTTTCTGAACCAGTGCCTATCCTTTGGGCTGCAGAGTCAATAATAAGCAAAGATATCACAAAAAAAACATACACTGAACTGCCTTACAGTTCAAACAATTAGGATAGGTTGCCTTATAAACTATCCTGTCACCTCAAGGCTATTGTATCAGATCCTTAACAAAATAGTATGCTTCTTGAAATCATTCACAATATTTAATTCTCTCCTTGAGAGAAACTTGTAAACAATTAGATGGTCACCTTATAACCAGAGTGTTACTGAATACCTTATAAACCTTAACACAGAAAAGCATACATACAAAGTAAAAAGACAACAGTAGAAAAGATTAAAATTGCACCGTATTTCATTTATGTAATCCAGCTCATTCATACATGAAAGTTTACACAGCTTCAAAAGATACACATGAACCAGAATATCTGAGTTCTGTAGTATATTATCTCTTTCTTCACAAAATGTTCCAAAAAATCAAAGACCTCTAACTATTACAAGTCTTATGACATATATAGATTCTAGACCATCTTGGAATCCCTAAGGATGCAACAAGCTTCAGATGGTCTCAAAACCCTAACCCTAAGATACAAGATAGACAATAAAGAGAGAAAAGAAACGATGAGGTGACTGAGTCAAAAAGGTAAAATCAGATATATCTTGTTCTTCTCCCAACCTAGCGACTGCAATCTGATTTGTAAGTGGTAGCTGGTGTAGTTATGCGAAGTCCTGGTAGCTGTTCTCGCCTGCTCACCTACATCTCTTTTTGAAATAATTGTCCATCTTGTCCATGAACAGTGCAGTGCCAAGTGGTACCTTACTCATCGTCCAAAATTTATTTCTCTACCACAGGTTTCTTTTTCTTCGGTGTTGTCATGACTTCCCATGCCTTTACTTCATCATCTGTTGGCCAATTGAAGTCTTGGGTACTCTGTACCTGCACCTTTTGTCTGTCCCATATTGCATTGGTGATATTTTTGACATCAAGGAGGAATTTGTTGATATCTGTCTCAGCTTTGAATGCTTCATCTAAAAGAAGATTAAATCCATCAATATCAACCTCCTTACCCAAAAGAAAAGCCTCTTCAGTAGGAATTTTAGTGTCAAACTCACCTCTCCAGGCATCTATAGACTTCACCTGGTCATCTTCTCCTTTCAAGGCAGGAATAAACCTATTGAAGTCAGTTGAAAAGAGACTTAACTTAGCTTCTATTTGGTTCAATTTTCCTTTGAAGAATGAGAGAGCAACATTTACCCTTTTGATCTCATCTTCTACCTCTATGACTATTGGAGGGAAGTTTTCCCTTATGTTCTGCAATGATGACAATTTCTCGAATAGGCTTGCTCTAGCAGACCACTTTGTGAAGTAGGGGTTTAAAATTAGAAGGTACCTTAGTACTTCAGCATGCAATATAGGCAATTTGTTATAAGTATTAATTACAATATCAGCTTTTTCTTTGAGGATCTCAATCCTATGTTGTAATATGCCTCTTAATGCTTTCAATGCTATAGCATTCCCCTTTTCTTCATCCACCTTCTATTCTACAGCCTCCTCTGATCTAGGCTTATCTTCAATT
>MU224186.1:1603003-1658875 GCA_018584345.1 Thuja plicata
CTTGAAAGAATCTTTGAGGAGATAAGTTGTTGGGGTCCATGATAGCAAAATTGTAATACAAGAGAAGGTGCATTAAGACTGAATAGTGCAAGAATTTTGGCTCCTTCTCCTTAGGGTTTTTCAATTTCTTCTGAGTTGCAATAAAACCCTCGTGCATCTCATTGATTATATGCTGGATATAATCATAACTGGTGCTTGAGTGCACCTCTTGTAGGTCTAACACCATCATTAGGATACCATGACCTATTCTTTCAACATCTCCATCTATTCCTAGTACTCTGCAAAGAGCATAGGCATTGTACTTGATATAAAAATGCAGGTCCTTGTAATAATAAGGATAAGTTTCAGCCTTAGGACCTACATGATCTCTTAATTCTTTGGGCATGTGCTTTTTCAATAAGCTCCTCGCAACACCAAGCTTAGCACTATACCTTTTTTCCTATTTTTTCATGTCAATTTTGGTAGACATGGTGCTGAATAGACCAAATGCTTGCATGAAAGAATTTCTATTCAACATCAGAAAATGAGTGCCATCATCTCTTTTGATGGTCTTTGTAAGGGCATCATAGTGATTTGCCAGGTCAAGACATAGGTCAACATCTAGGAACACATCAGAATTTTTATAAAAAATTTGTGAACAGAGAGTAACCTGTTGTACCCAGGGTAGCAGCATCTCTGATGTCTATGAAGTCATCTTTGAACACACCAGCATCAATCTTTCTGTTCTGTGTTGAACCTGGCAAGAGCTGAAGAAATTCATCTGAAAAACTAGGTTTTCCTTTCTGCTCCTCTCCACTACCTCCACTTGTTAAAGCAACGCTCACAGCCCTACTCATCTTGGCAACAGCTTGAAATTCCTTGCTTGAAACGATATTGAAACAAATCTATTCTTCAATATCAGCTATTTGTTCTGAATAAAATTCTCTGCAACTTTAGAAATTGCTGATCACTTTGGAAATACAATGCAACTACTCTGAATATCACTTTTTTCTGAAACAACAACTTGGATCTGAAATCTAAAAACTCGGTGAATAAAAATGAATGCACTATCATCTGTTTATAGCCATATGATTCAGAGTACATGGCTCATAATTTGGAAATGTCAGTTCTTCCATTAAGTTGCCATGCCGTGAAACTTTGAAAAACCTAGCCGTAGTTGCACGAAGTTGACAGGAAATCAAAATTTTAAATATAAATCTTTGACGCAATCATAAACCATTTAAGACAGCTGACATGTCATCCTTTGATTCGCACTCTGTCATACATCTCAGCTACCTTTTGTGCATAGTAATCAAAATTCTATCCTCTGATTGGTTGCCAAGAGATCCGTTATGTCCTGTTATCCACTTGCCGCCGCATTTTAGATCTCGTGATCCGGCGACCTCGCGACCTCAGAAAGTCTCTTTGTCATGAGCACTTTTCCTTAACCATGGTTTGATCTTCAGACCTGGTGACAATGCACTTTCTTTACCTTGGCTGACCCAAGTCCATCTGGCGATCAAGCGACATAAGTGGAAATCAAAGTCGCGAGGAGTTATCTTTAACTCATCTTTCTTCTCCAGACTTGGCGACAAGCCGTTGCTTTTTAACCTTTCACAATTATTTCCTTGGTCGCACAGTCACTGCACTTAGCATTCCATATTCATATTTTGCGCGAATGAGCGATTATGTGTTGATCTTTACTCGGTCGCCTGATCGCGAGCTACTTTTTTCTTATCATGATTTACTTGCGACTGAGCGAAGCCTTTGATTAATGCCTTTGTCACTGGGTTGCAAAGCTGCATCTCACCTTCCATCAGACATCGTGACTATGTGAGTTACATCTTCAAGTCATTTTATTCGCCGAGTTGCACACAAAAATCAGCTCGGCACAAACAGCTCACGAGTGCACGATTTACTTCTTTCTTCCATCTCGTCGCATAGTCAAGAGATAATTCTAACTTTACCTCAACTTATAGCACATGTTTTTTCTCCGTTTAAAGCGACTTTGTGACATACCCTAATCGCCAAGTCGGGAGGAATTTTTCCCTGGGAGACTTTTCTTTCCAGACTCTGCGACTACTATAGGATCATCTAATTCTTCCATCGGACGGTTATCGTTTAATCACTGAATGATCAGGCATACCCTTAATTTATCTGGAGACCTTGCGAATAAAGGCAGAAACACCTTAGTCTCTTTATCTCTTAATCCATTTCCTCCTTCTCGCGACCTTCTGACAACCATTTACCTCATGACAGATGTCATCTGTTCTTTTGTCCACTTAATGCTTACTGAAGAGCTGAGTCATTACTTTTGTTCTGGCGACATCTCGACTGAGTAATGCCGCAAACATGAAACGGTTAGTCGCATAGTCTAGACTGTTATCTCTTAACCATCATTTGATCTCGAGACCATGCGACTGAAGAAAAACTTAACTGTTTTCCATGGCCTGATCTAGCGACGATGTGACATGAAGTAATCGCAAAGTCTGAGAACAATTCTTTGACTTTTTGACTTCTCTCACGATCACCTGACTGAGCAGTGGGTCCCATTCTTTTCAAAGCTTATAACATAAAGATCCCGCGATTACCCGACTAAAGGAAATCGCCAAGTCTCAAAACACAGAAGGAATATGCTATTTCATAATGAGACTACGCGACACAAAGGGAAAACGAAGTCGGGAGAGGATATGGAATATTCACCCTGGGTAAAGCGATTATGCGACTTAACTTAAAGAACATGTCTTAAATGATGAGAAAAAGTAACGATGAAACATAAAGACATGGCATAGGGTTTCAATGCATCGTTTAACACTTGAATGTTTAGGGTTTTCAAGGTTTTGAGCAATTCTGGCAAGTTCTAGACATGGAAACCTTGAAAAATTTCAGAGGGCAAGACAAGGAACAAGGTGAAGCAGCAAAAACAGGAAATACAACCAACAAGATGTTCAGTTATTGTGTTGTCATTGATGTCAAGTATTTGACCTAGTGTTCTTAGTGTGTTGCCAAGTATGTGAGAAGGATGCATAATGTGTTGCAAGTGGTTTCAGTAGTCGCAATCCTTAAGGGAGACTTGGAAATGTCTTTAGATGATAATTGTATGATCACAATTGTTGGATGTGTGATTTGTGTATGTTATGATTGATTGAAGTATGACAGGGAAACTGCTAGAACAGTCTGTGAATGGGAATGAGTGATTTTCTTGGTTTATCAAATCTATGATGAGTTAGGTGGCATGATCATAGAATGATGTTGTTGACACTGTGTTTAGTTCTTGGTTATTACAAGGACTGGTTTGGATGATCCGTGAGCATTTTTTTTGGTTCTAGAAGTTGTTTTAGTGAAAGGTGATAGTGTTCTTGAGCTACCGATGGTAGATCTTCTACTGTCGATCAGTGATTGAGTTATGGTGAATCATTTGTATTCAATCTATCATGTTGATGTGTCTCAATTTTTTATGGTGATGTGTTGGCATTTCATTAATCAAAGTAGATCTTTTATCAGGATGAAGGTTGAGTTGGTCAAAATGCGTTTGATTGTTCTTGATAAAATAAATTGTAAGGGTCTATCATATGGCTGACATGTTTGGTAAAGTTGTTTATTATATTGGGATGTGTTTTTGCATGTTCTATCTAAGTGTGAAGATTTAAAAATGATTTCAAATGTGTTAAGGTGAGATTTAGGGTGGTGGCCGCCTTAGGGTTTGAACAGTGATATTTATACCATGAAATAAAAGATTTGTGGTTGTAGATCATGGATGTGAAGGTGCAATCAAGCCAGGTATACTAGAGAAATATGAGAGGAGAATGTATGTGTTATAGAGGATCTAATCAAGCAAAGGAGTTTCTATTTCTAGATCAAGTGACCCTAACAAGTTTTCTATTGTAAATCTCTTAACCGGGTGGACCCTAACAGGTCTTCTTTGTAAATCTCTTAATTGAGTAGCTTATTAACTTGATTTTCAAATCTCATAACAAAGTTACTCCTAACATGGTAAAGCTCCTAATAGGGCTAGAGTTAAATCTCATAATTGGGTGGCACCTAATAGTGTCTTTAGAAACTCCTAACAAGGTTAAGTTCCTAACAAAGCGTTCTTCATAAGATTACATTGTTTGTGGGTCTTCATTCCCACCATGGTTTTCACCCATTTGGATTCCCACTTAAAAATATTTGTGCTATGTGTTGCATTCTTTGTGGTGGTTATGTTTATTTGATCAATTTTAATTTTCTTATCAAATAGGTAAACTTGTGAATGTTTATTTTGGGTTGAGAAGTATAAATTTGCAAATATCTTAGTTTAGTGATAAGCCCCCCCCCCTCTCAATAATCTTGGACCCTTAGGACTAATAGTTCCTTTATGGCATATCTTCCCAACCCCCTAAGTCCTCTCAAGCTCTCTCCTTGTGACACTTATCACAAGGCTATACATTTTAAGAAGCACAATTCATGTGCTCACCTTAAAATGCATCATGGTCATTCATAAATATTCAATCCTAGCCCTCCATTTTCCATCCTCTTTGGCTATAAATTGATCTCTCACTTCCTTCATTAGGATCAACCTTCAATACTTTGTTATAATGCCCATTTGAGAGTCAAATTCATAGAAAAGTAACATCCTAATTGCAAAATTATTCCAAATCCTATTGAATCTTGAGCATCTACATCTAGCAAACATCCAATCCTTTGGACAAAATCCACTCAAAAAAAAGAGCTTCCAAAAGGGATAGCAACGTTTTCTTTTCTTTGTGTTGTTTTGGTTCTCTTTCATTATCTTATCATACATGTTGTAATAGGCTTTTTTGTTTAATTTTTGACCTATTTTACATTCCTTATGCACACTAGTTATTTTTGCATACAATATGTTATGCTCATGATATATTTATGATTTTGATTTATTGTTTATGTTATGCATATGATGTATGTTACGGATGTGATGTATTATATGGACATGCATATGCTAGTTATATGATTATTTTCATATATGTTTTATTGTGAATGCTTAAGATGGACTATGTTTAAAATATTTGATTAGGTAATAGATGTTAGGACTTCGTATGGTTTTATGTTATGAATATAAATAGTAATAAGGTAATAGTATTTAATTTATGGTTTCTATATGAATATGGTAACAGATATAATGGTAATATTTACTAGATGGCTAGTGATCTGATTGTGATTCTGGATGCATAGGCAATTATGGTATGTCTTAGTTATTTTGATATTTATGTTATGTATGATATTTGAATAGGTATACTATAGATGTATATATGGTGTTATATCAAATGGGTTTGAGTATGATGTGATTATATATATATATATATATAGTGAGGATGAAAAATATTATGAGAAAAACCTAAACATAAGAATCCATATGTTTAATCACGCTTATTAAACCAAACAACTTTATTGCCATAGTTATTTTATCTTCTCTTATAAAATAGTTTTTTATTATAAGGTAAAATAGATTTTGAAGGGACCCAGAATTCTATTTACAAAATGGTGACATTAAAAAACACATAGTCAACTACTAGCCTCACAAAAAACAAACAAAGAGAGACTATGAGAAAGGACCCACTACTTGAACGGGTTCCAATGGTTGTGATAAGAGTTGTTGATTTGATACTTACATTTATTAATTTAATGTCCTATTTTTTTAACATTGCACCAATATTTATGACTTTAAAGTTGTTATTACAATTATGACTACCCATAATAGAATGAAATGTACCCTTATTTGTAAAAAGAGATAAATCATGTGAGGCCACATTAGGTGCACAAGTATGGGTGCCCTTTTTGTGTGGCCATCGTTCTCACTGGTTTTTGGGTTGTTTTGGACATCTTGGAAAAAATGCTTGTCAATGTGGCATCATATTTGATGATGCGGCCCTGAAAACTTAGTTATAAGAAAAGCACTTGCTATGTAAGTTGCTATAAAAAATTGGGAGATATTTAAATTTTCCATGTAGGATTTTGAGAAATGCAAAGTTAGGGTGCTCAACTAATGGGTCCTCTCCCTTAAACATATACAAAAAAATTTAAAAAAATATGTATTACATCTTCTTCAAGGTCTCAAATGCTTCTGATTTCTCCTGAAAAAATTTCTTATAAAGATTTGTTCCTAGCAACTCCTTTTTCTCCTCTTCACATTTTTATTTCCTACTTCCTCTAGTCTAATAAATTGATACTTTCTAACCAGAATAAATAGCCATTTATCCTTTATCCTTGCAATAAGTCTCCTCATTATTTTTATCAGCATGGGTGAACTCTTGAATTTATTCCTCCTTAAATTCCTTGAGTTTTTCATTTAGGATTTGGATTCCATTCTCCTATAAATTTCGTGACTATTTTTACAACATATTCCAAATTTTATTTTATATCACTAATTTTTTCCTCTAAATTCTTAATTTTTTTATCAAAATCTTTCTTCGTATCCTAAAAATAATTTTCCATATTCTTCATTCTCAAATAAATCTCCCTATTTTTAAATGAACTCTTTCCCCTCTCCATATTCCTCCATCTATTGTCAACCACCTTTTCCTATCATCTCCTTAGCTTCACATCAACCTTGTTCATTTCAAGAAAAAACCACTTGATAAATTTAAATTGGCCCATAACCTATTCCCTATCTTGTCCAAATAGGTCATATATTTCCTCTCTATTTTTTAGTAGGTAAGTGAAGTCCTTGGAAATAACAGGCATAAAAATTCCTTAGTTCTCAAAATTCCTACCAATGTTTGGGTGATTTATTTTATCAATATACTTATCACCTATTGGAATTGTTGTTGGTTGAGGTGTTGACAATCATGTTTTGTCATTGATGTCAACATATGTTTCAATTGGATTTAGTAGAAGTCTCAGTAAGACTGGTTATCATAGGTATAAGCGAGACTGGAAGATGTGTACAAATAGTGTACGACATGTGAGAGTATGTGAGAAAGGGTTTATGTAGAGGGATGAGTGTATACCTTATGTCTAAGGTCATTGGATTTTATGTTGTTATTTTCATGAGTTATAGTTGTTTTGGTAAAGACTAGTTACAATGCAGTGACAAGATTATGACAGAGATAGTCTCTAATTTTTTGGGATAACTTAGATGCGTTCATGGGTCATGGTATATGAGCTTAAGGAATGGTAAAGATACATGAGAGAAAATTGGTTGTGATTCTTTGGTCACTAGATTCTTTGTGATGTCAGTTTTTGCGTGTGGACTTGTGAAGACCTATTTGGGGCCAACCATAGAGATGTAACATGTTTAATGATTGGCAAGCATGAATTATGGATCTTGGCGTGTAAATGATGATTTGTATTTTTTAAATACTTGTGTAAAGTATTTTTGGCAAGTAATAATTTTTTTGTAAATGTGATTTACTTTTGGGTTTTCATTTATGGAAACACATCTTGGTTTCAGACCGATTCCAAAAAAGATAAGTTTTGGTGATTTAGAAATCGACTAAGTGTAGAAGCAGATATACGGAAGTGTTTTTGGGTGTCGAAGATCGAGATCGATGATTTAGGGAAAGAAATATTAGAGGAAGATAGTATGAGGTATGTATGACCTCCACCTAGGATCAAGTTTGTTTTCATTGAGTCTACGGTGAGTTAGACAGATTTGAAGACAGACAGACTACAACAGAACAACGAAACAAAGTAGTTTGATAGTAGCAAAGATTGAGGGAGTATGGCTTGGACTCTAGAAAATCAAAGTTGTATTTTGGTTGTTGATAACCTCCACATTGAATATGCAAGAGCGTTGACTATGCATTTAATTTTTAATATATTAAATTTATTTTGTATTGCAGGTCAACTTAGTAATATTTGTAATATTCATACTATGAGCAGACTTTGTAAAGTTGTGAGATATATAAGTAAGATCTTTTGGACAAAGATTGTGTGTATGTAAGTTGAAAAGTTGGATGAGTTATTTGAGAAAAGAGAAGAGCAAAGAATGGCAGAGATCAATGAATAACTATAAAGGAACTATCTAAGCACCAATGTTTCTTTTTTTTGTTCATGACTGAGAACACTTTGTAACCTGAATTATATTGTAAGAGTTGTAAGCTCAGTTGGCCCCTAACATGGTGTTGTGAACCTTTAACAGGGTTGTTATTGCTCTAACAAGGAAATGTACTATGTAATATTCAGCCCCTAATAGGGCTAGGTCTCCTTACAAGGACATTATACTTTAGTGCATGCTTGTGGGTACCATCCCCACCGGGGCTTTCCCTTGGCCAGGGTTTCCTTGAAAATAAATTATGGTGTTATGAGCATTGTGTCATTTTCTTATGTTCTTTTCTTTACAACAAGTTTATGGTTAATATTCAATTTGTTGAAGAATTCAATAAAGTACTATAATACTGATTCACCCCCCCTCTCAGTATTATCCAATCCTAACAATTGGTATCAGAGCTTTTGGCCCTTGGAGAGAAAGAATAACAGCTTGAGGGAGATCAAAATGGATTTGGACAGTTTGCAAGAAAACTTTGAAGCTGCACTTGAAGACCTTGATAAAGAAAAAGCATAGAATGGAGAATTGAGATTTAACATGTGTAGAGCTAAGAAATTCATAAAGAAACTCAAAGATCAACTTGAGCTTTCCATAAATAAAAGACAAGATCTTGTGGTTCAGATAAAATAGGATCCAGATGAAGATAATTCAAATAAGGTGAAGCAACTAAAAGAAGAGAATGAAACTTTGAAACTTGAAAATGAGACTATGGCTAAAGAAATACAGGTATAGAAGCATGCAAAGAAGAAAGCTAAAGAAGCTTTGAATAATGCATTAGATCAAATGAAGAATGAGGCTGACAACTACAAGAACAAGTATCTAGAAATGGAGAAATACAATCAGATTATAAAAGGTGAACTTGTTGAAGCAAAGAATCACATTGAGAAACTTCACACCAGCAGTGATTTGATTGATGAACAGAGAGACAAACATAAACCTAAGGGTGATATGACTAGTATTGGATTCAATGAAGCTGAATGTTCAAAGAATCAGGAAGAGAAATCAAATGAGAAGATTGATGCTAAGAAATATTCTATTGAAGAACCTAAAGAATAGATCAGACCCTTCAGAGGTAGATGTATTGGCTGCAATAGATTTGGACACATGAAGAGATGCTGCAAAGGTAATGCCCCTTTTAGAAATTTTTCTGGTTATTGTTTTAACTATAATAGATATGGGCGCAAGAAACAAAATTCAAAAAACCTAATCAATAAGGATATAGACAAGATAATGGAAGAGAACCTACAGTGAAACCTACATGCTACAAATGTAATAATATTGGACACATTGCAAAATAATGTAAGCTACAAGTCAATCAGGAAAGAAGACCTCCTGTATGTTACAAATGCAATAATCCAGGACATATAGCAAAATTTTGCAGGTATAATGGATCACACAACAGAAGAGTACCATCTCCTATGAATTCACAAAAGAATGGAAATGATATTGGTAAAAGTGTTGCAGATGTGAAGAGTGATTTTGAAATTTTTTTCAAGAAGGTAGAAGGCAACAACAGTGGTAAGATATGGAAGATCAAAGAAACCAGTGAGACATCAGTTCAGGGAGTATCAATAGAGGCTACTGGATTTTTTCTTGATAGTAGCAAGACAGAATCGACCTAATTGGTCTATCATGGCCTTTGGGCGAGCATTGGATATAGAAAATAGAATATATCCTGCCCCAAAATTTGTGGATTGAGCTCATGCAAGATTGGGTATAACCTTGGCCAATGTCATGATGTACACATCTAAGAGTGCAACATCAGCCAACACACATAGTTTGTTCACGAGATCTAACAGCCAACTAGACAGTTTTGAGCGGAAGTGAAATTCATAACTTAACTTGCATAAAGCACCACTTAATGACTTATCTCTTTACCATTTGACAAAGAGAGAGATAAGGAAATTAGAGAGAAGAGAAGTTCGGATTATTCTACATTGGTCATGTGTGATCAATTGAAGGATAAACTCAGAATTCAGGGAAAGAAAGGTATTTTACATCATCTAGCCAAGGATGCACCTATTATTTTCAATGTTACAGATAGACCTAGGTATAATTTTAAGAAAAAATCATTCAGATCATATGAAGAGGATCTACAGGGAGCATTTTCCCAGACCCCGTATGGCATGTTACACGTAGAAGATATTAGGGCTTACATACATTGTAAGTATGACATACTGGGAATTGATGATATATCAACTAAGATGGAGTATATGACTGACAATGGAGTCATGAGAGAAGAATAAAACATATCAATCAAATAAGCATAATGAAAATTCTAGATTTATGCAAATTCAATGAAGATGAATGGTTCAAAATACTGTTAAGTAGGATTCATGATCATTTTATTTGGATTGGTGATCAACCTGTGAAGATTTGTAGTGACCTAATCCATGAAATCACTGGATTGGACAACACTGGAGTCATTCCTATTATGGAGAATCATGTGAAGAAATAATTTGAAACCCTAACTCATTCCAAATGGGATAGACGGGCAATGACAGTAAATGACATCTTTCAGCAAGATGTAAGATTGATTGTGATGATACTTGGGTACAAGTTATACTATAGTAGAAGACCTAATTCAGTATCTGCCAGAGTCATCATGATGGCATGGAGAATGGTGAAAGAAAATGTACAGTATAATCTATGTGAAGTTCTGGCACAGCAATTCCTTGAGAATGTGAAGCTTGTGAAGAAGGAAAAATCAAAAACCTTCAGATTTGCTTCATTGTTGATGCATATGTTCATTCATATTGATCACAAGTTTCATGGTTTACATCCTAGTGGTTGGAAGTCTAGAGTGCCCACTGGCATATTGATTTCATAGAGCTACAAAAGATAGAATGCTACTTGGGTTGATGGTGAATTATTTGGTATGATCAAGATACTACAGAGACAAATGAAGACAAGGTGCAAAATACATGAAGACATTGTTGAAAAAAAAAAAGATACAATATGTTTCATGGTTGAAACTGATTGTGTGTGCTTTGAAGCAGTCATACCTAGGAAGAAATAGTGTTATCCCATGGGTTATGAAGTGAGTTTTGAAGTGCTTACCATGCAAGTAGAACATGTACTTGCATCAGAAATTGATACAATAGAGGAAACATGGGGGACTTATGAAGAAAATTCAGCAAAAATGAGAGAAGAATAGACTAGAGGTCTGAGGAAGAGAAAGACATAAAATCTTGTACATGATTATGGAGTTAAATAAAGATTGACAAAAGAGGAACTTAAATAAGTCAAAAAGAAAATGATAGAAAGGTCACTTGGATATGCAAGTGGAAGTACCTTAGTCCCTCCCACTCCTAAGGTAATCATGGTAGATAGTCCACCTCCTCCTAAATAGCAGTCATACCCAGGAAGAAATGGTGTTACCCCATGGGTTATGAAGTGAGTTCTAAAGTGCGTACCATGCAAGTAGAACATCTACTTGCATCAGAAATTGATATAATAGAGGAAACATGGGGAACTTATGAAGAAAAGTCAGCAAAAATGAGAGAAGAATAGACTAGAGGTCTGAGGAAGAGAAAGATATAAAATCTTGTACATGATTGTGGAGTTAAATAAAGATTGACAAAAGAGGAACTTAAAGAATTTAAAAAGAAGATGATAGAAAGGTCACTTCGATCTACAAGTGGAAGTACCTCAGTCCCTCCCACTCCTGAGGTAATCATGGTAGACAGTCCACCTCCTAAATAGAAAATAACTCAAACTAAAAATGTCACTTCTAGAGTAACAAGATCAAGCATGCATACATCACCTAAAGAACAGAGCATGGCAGGAGAAGAGAAGAAAATAGAAAAACACATTTTGACATAAAGATGCTAGAGAAGAGAGAATTAGAGCAAAGCAAATTGGTTACAATTGATAGATATTATAATAGGTATGAAGAGTCAGACAAAATTAAAATTGAGGACATTGTGATAGAGCACCTACTTACTTTTAAGAAGACACTGTTAGAGATTGAAGGAAGCATACCCATAGACCTTTATGGGAGATTGGAAATAAGAAAACATTTTGCACAAATTGAAGATGATACAATCATAAATCAAGAAATAGATAACATGTTGTCTGTGATATTAGTCCAAGAAAGGGATAGAATATACAAGGAACTAAAACCTCTAATAAGAACCAAGGTGATATTATTGAAAATCATGATGAGGAAATATGATGAATTCACTGAGGAAAATCAGAAGGCACTCGAGAAGATATTGATGAGTACTACTTCTAGCAAGCCCTCACCTCCTAAGACCACATTTCCCACACAATTGGGAATGGGTGAGAGTTCTAAGGCAACAAAGACATCTACTAAGAAGAGCGAAGAAGTTCCATCACTAGATTTGTATGTTTCTAGTGTAGCAGTAACTCTTGACACCTCTCAAGATGAGAAGGACCCTTCTTCAGGGAATATGGATACTTCTGCGGTAGATGAGGTAGAATAGAAGAAGGAAGAGGAATAAAAAATGGAAGAGCATAAGGAAGAAGGAAGAAGAGCATAAGGAAGAAGAAAAGTAGATAGATCAGAAAGAGGTAAACACATCATCCATTTCATTATTGGCAAGTAGTGATGTAAATGTTGACAGCATGGATGAAGTAGAGCTAGTAAAATTGGCATTTACTGCTTTAAACAAAGAAAAGGAAAGGTCAGAATAGAAAGGAGACAAGAAGACAAAATTCATCACAAGAGAAATTGATACTCTAAACAAATTGCTTCAAACACCTATTGTTTTCCAGAATAAAGATGACATTGAGAATCTGAGAATCACACTTGATGAATTTGATGGGCACTATGAGAATCTACTGAAGATAGAAGAGGAAAAGATAGAAAAGACCTACTCAGAGAAGAAGCTAATGATGGAAAGATTGCTACAATGTAGACAATTGTTATTTTTTCATTGATGTCAAACCTTAACTGGTGAGACTATTTTTGTATGTTTGAGTACCTTATCTATTGATCGATGAAGATTTAAAAAGAATGAGATAACAAGAAGACCAAGGAAATGGTTGAGTTATGAGTATACACCAGGGTACTTGATCATTTGGCACTTTGGCAAAGTCATACATTTTTATCTATCACGGATAGTTCACTGGAAGGTTGATGCTGAGAAAAGCAAAGTTGATGCTAAGCAAAGAAAAAGGTGATGTCAAGCAATGCAAAGTTGATGTCAAGGGCCAATGAAATGCCGAGGGAGATAGAGAAATCCAAGCAACAGTATTTTGTTAATTGATGAGATTTGAGATCTATGGCAGACATAGTTGATTTTATTGGGATATGCATCATTAATTAAGATTAGTCCACATTCATTTAGTGCATGGGAAATCATTATTAGTGCATGGATTCAATGTTTAATTAATGACTGTATTGGAGAAGTAAATTAAAGGTAATGATGGAAAGATCTGTTGGATCTGACCTAACCTAAAATCTACGATCTTGTTTAAGCGACAAAATATTTATCTGACCTAGATGAAGAGGTATATTATAACCTACTATGGTTATTATTATAGTATCCAAGTAAGGAGAAGTGGAATGCAAAGTATTGCATGGTTAATTGGCTAATTGGGAAAGACCTAGCAGAGAAGGCTGAGTAGAGAAGCAAAGTGATTACTTGATAGATTTCCAAGAAGATCTGAAGTTTGAGATGAAGATGGAGGCCACTCAGTGAATTAGCATTAGAGCTAAAATTGGATCTAGATTTGCAAAGTAAGTTGTATGTATCAGATCACACCTGCTGATTACTTTCTAACCATTGTGTCAGTTCAAATCCTTTAACCAGGTTGACCTAACAGTCATTGTATAAATCATTTGAACAAGGTGAAATTCAGATTGGAATGTTCTAAGTCCTCTAACAAGGCCAATCCTGATAGGGTAATTAAATCCTTTAACCAGGTCACATTTGACAGTGTGTTTTGTAACCTTTAACAGGGTAGGCTCCTATCAGGGCATAACTTCAGAAGAGTGAAATTTTGGTAGCATGTTACTGGTGGTTTTTTCCATATTGGGTTTCCACGTTAAATCATGGTGTCAAAATGTGTGAATGTTATTGTTGTGTTTTACTGTTAAGTTTCTGGGAGCTTATTTCATTAGTATAGTAAACTGCACACTTTTGTTGTTTATTGCTTCCGAGCCGATCTAAGTTGTTGAAGTTAGTTTAAAGTTTTATATGGGCACATCTGGACCTAAGGATAACTGATTCATCTCCCCCCCTCTCATTTATTCTAAATTCATCCTAAAAATTGGTATCAGAGCACTTTTTCTCTTGAAAAATTTTGAAGGTGCTTGGAGATAAAGATCAAGATGTATAAAAGGGATGGACCGAAGATTAACAAGGAAAACTTTCCTGCATGGTAAAGTTTGATGAAAATTCACTTGGCTGGTATTGGTGATTCTACTAAATGACATATTGAAATAGAGTATGTAGCCCCTATTGGAGTTCTGAATGCTGCACAATTAAGAGAAAAGCATGAACATAATCAAGCAATGCTGGAACTTGCATCATCTCTGAACTCTCATGAATTTGAGGACATCAAGGATTGTACAAGTGCAAAGTAGATGTGGGATTCCCTTGAAACCATTTATGGAGGTGATATGAATGTACTAAGAGCCAAATCTGAAAGATTGAGAGGTAAGTTTGATGATTTAAAAATGCAAGAAGGAGAAAATATAGTGCAATATTATGATAGGATAAAGGAAGGTGTAAATGCTATTAGAGGAGCTAAGGGAACCATTGATGATGACACTATCATGAGCATGGTATTGAGAACACTTCTTCCTATTTATGCTATTAGAGTATCTACAAATCAAGAACTGAGATGTACTCCTAATAATAATTTAACTCTGGAAAGTTTGGTAGGTAGACTTACTGCATTTGAGATGTCAAATTTTGACAACTATACTCCACAAGCTGTTGAATCTAAATTCAAGTCATAGATGGTCATCAAAAAATCAAGGAAAGGAAAGAAATGTGTGGATAGTGATAGTGACACCTCAGATAATGATCTAGAAGAGCTTGAAGCACTTATGGCAAGGAGACTAGCTAAAGGAAAAGGAAAATTCAGAGGTAAACTTCCTATTTTTTTTTTTTCTTGTAACAAAGTTGGTCATATTGCTTCTAGATGTCCTGACAAGAAGGAGAAAGATGAAAGTAGAGACAACAAGTACAAAGACAGAAAGGATGACCAAGACTAAAGAGAGTATAAGGATTACAAACATAAAGGTAAGAAATCTTGTTATATAGCTGAAGAAGCTTTATGACAGTGAATCTGATAAATCTGATGAAAATGATATAGAAGTTGTGTATGTTGCAATGAAAGATGATTCTGATGATGATGAGAAAATTGCACTAATTTCTTGTATGAGTAAAGGTGATCATTACATTATTGACAGTGGTTTTTCATATCACATGACTGGTGATAAGGAAAAATTTGAAACCTCAGATCAATGTAAAGGTGGATATGTTAAGTTTGGTAATGATACACCTTGTAGAGTTAAAGGGAAAGGATCAATTCAACTAACTAGCAAGATTAGATGTGATGATGTATAGTGGGTTGATGATCTTAAGTATAATTTTTTGAGTGTTTCACAGCTAAACACTTCTAGTTACAGAGTTGAATTCCATCATAGGAAAGCAAAGATCTATGATGCCAATGGAAAATTAGTTGGAGGTGGTGAGTAAACTAAAGGTAACTTGTTCTATCTGGATTTAGCTGAAGAGACATGCTTGTTTGCATAATATAATGATGTTTTGTTATGGCATAAGAGGCTATATCATGTTAACTTTGATAACTTGGTAAGCATAAGTAAATTGAAAAAGGTTAGAGGGCTGCCTAAGTTAAAGAAACCTGAGAATGCAATGTGTAAGCAATGTCAGTTGGGAAAAATGACTAAATCTAGGTTTAAGAGAAAAACTCATACTTTTGAGAATATTTTGGAATTAGTTCATACTGACCTTTGTGGACCTATTGGTGAGAAAAGTTACTGTGGAGACAAATATTTTATTCTATTTGTAGATGACTGCTCTAGGATGATGACTGTTATGTTTCTCAAAGAAAAATCTGATGCATTTGAATTATTTAAGTGGTACTTGGCAAAAATTGAAAAGGAAATAGGTAAGAGTCTGAAATGTCTGAGATCTGACAGATGAGATGAGTTCATTTCTAATGAGTTTAATAGGTTCTGCAATGACCGAGGGATAAAAAGACAAATGCTAGCACCTAGGACACCACCACAGAATGGTATAGCTGAAAGAAGAAATTGATCTATCATGGACTATGTCAGAACATTAATGATGGAGAAAAATGTTACACAGAAATATTGGACAGAAGCTATAAGTACAACTGTTTATACCTTGAATAGAGTACAAGTCTAGAAAGGTACAAATACTACACCTTATGAGCTATGATATGGACATGCACCTACTGTAAGTTATTTTAAAGTCTTTGGGAGTAGATGTTTTATACTAAAGGATAACAAAAGTGGTAAACTTGATGCTAAAGGAGAAGAAGGCATATTTCTTGGATATTCTACTAAGAGTAAGGCATACAAATGTTTGAATTCTAACACTACAAAATTGTGGAAAGTGCAAATGTTAGAATTGATGAATATGCAGAAAGAAGTGAAGCTGAAAGCATGATTGAGCCTGAAAGTTACAAATCATTCACCTGTCCTGAAGAGGAGGATTCTAATGAAACTGAAAATGAAGTTGTCGAGCAACAGTCTGCACCTGCCGAGACATAGAATGAAATTGTCGAGCAACATTAGGTGACTGCCGAGCTATCTGATGGAGATGTTGAGTCACGGTTTCACCCTGAACTGAACTTGAATGATCAAAATGAAGCTGAAAAAAGAGCCTACTTTGGAAAAGTATGTAAGAAGGCACCATAAACCTGATCAAATCATAGGAGAAAAGGATTCTGCAATTATGACAAGAGGAAAATTAAGAGAAGACACATGTTTGATATGTGATTTTGAGCCTAAGACAGTAAAAGATGCTTTGGACAATGAAGAATGGATTCAAGCCATGAATGAAGAGATAGACCAGATTGAAAAGAACAAGACATGGACAATAGTACCGAGACCTAACAACAAAAATGTAATTGGTAAAAAGTGGGTATTTAGAAACAAGCTGAATGAACATGGAGAGGTGATAAGGAATAAATCAAGACTGGTATGCAAAATTTATACACAAGAGGAAGGAATTGACTATGGAGAGACATGGTTTGCAGACTACACAAGGAATTATATGGACTAAAACAAGCACCCAGAGCATGGTATGAAAGATTGCACAATTATCTGATGAAGATTGGATTTGCAAGAACAAATGACAACAGCAATCTGTTTTTGAAAACAGAGCAAGGTAAAGGAATTTTATTGGCTGAAATTTTTGTTGACGACATCATATTCAGTGGACAAGATATGATATGTAATGTATCTTCAAAAGAGATGCAAACTGAATTTTAAATGTCTATGTTTGGTGAGATAAAATTCTTTGTTGGATTACAAATATATCAAATGAAGAATGGTATATATATTACTCAATCAAAATATATCAAGGAGATACTGAAAATTTTTGGTATGGAAGATTCAAAACCAGTGAGTACACCCATGGCTACTGGATATAAGTTAACAAACAATGATGATACAAAAGAGGTAAATCAAACACTATACAGATTAAAGATTGGTAAGCTACAATATGTTGTACACAGTAGACCTGATATTGCATTAGCAATTGGAATTGTTGCTAGATTTTTTGCTAATCCAAAAGGGACACATATAATGGTAGTGAAAAGAATTTTGAGATATTTGAAAGTTACAGAAGACTATGGCCTATATTAAAAAAGGAATGACAAGTTTGAACTCAGAGTCTATACTAATTATGACTGGGCTAGTAATGTTGATGATAGAAAAAACACCACAGGAGGAGCATTTCTCCTGGGGAAAAGATTAGTTTCCTGGACAAGCAAGAAACAGAATTGCACCTCACAATCTATAGCTGAAGCCGAGTATGTGGTAGCAGTAGTTAATTGTTCAAACATTGTGTGGTTGAAGATACTACTGAAAGGTATGAAGGAGGAGATCATAGAACTAGTTGTCATATATTGTGATAACATGAGTTCTATTAATATTTCTAAAAATCTTGTAATGCACTCTAAGACAAAACATATAGCTATCAAGTATCATTACTTGAGGGAGCTAGTTCAGAAGAAGAAAGTGAGACTGGAATATGTGAACACTAAGGAACAGTTGGCAGACATATTTAAAAAAGTATTACCCAAGGATGCTCATGAGTATCTAAGAGGTAAATTGGGGGTAATTCCCCTAGTAGAGGCTAACTAGTGTTGAATGGTACTGTTGCATCAAATTTTTTAATCAGAACACTTGACTCATTGATGCACAGTAAGTCACATTTTTAGGATGCTGCCTAAAAACTGTGAAGTAGAAGACAAGAACAGAAAAAGAAGATTAGTCATACACAAAGATGATAGGAACAACATGATACAATTATTAGAATAGAATAATCTACATAATGAAGATGTCAACATCTTTGGCATTGTTGTCAAAGAGGGAGATTATTGCTAAAACAACAGATACAAGGGAGATAAACAACAGATATAAGGGAGATATTACTGAAAGAGGGAGTTGAACAGTAACAGAAAATGTTTCAGTGTAATTATAGACATAGAGGGAGTTAGAATGAAGCTAAAGACATTCATGAAGATTTTTTCATATTAGGAACACAGGCACTTTTTGGATTGTATGGTAACTTTGGTTGGAAATCATTGTTTTACAATTTAGTGTTGTCATCAATGCCAAAGAGAGAGATTGTTGGAAAGATTGCTACAATGTAGACAATTGTTATTTTATCATTAATGTCAAACCTTAACTGGTGAGACTATTGTTGTATGTTTGAGAACCTTATCTATTGATTGATGAAGATTTGAAAAGAATGGGATAACAAGAAGACCAAGGAAATGGTTGAGTTATGAGTATACACCAGGGTACTCGATCATTTGACACTTTGGCAAAGTGATACATTGTTTATCTATCACTGACAGTTCACTGGAAGGTCGATGCTGAGCAAAGAAAAGTTGATGTTAAGAAAAGAGAAAGGTGATGTCGAGAAATGCAAAGATGATGTCGAGCGCCAGTGAAATGCTGAGGGAGACAGAGAAAGCTGAGCAATAGTATTTTGTTAATTGATGAGATTTGAGATCTATGGCTGACATAGTTGATTTTATTGGGATATGCATCATTAATTAAGATTGGTCCACATTCATTTAATGCATGGGAAACCATTATTAGTGCATGACTTCAATGTTTAATTAATGACTATATTGGAGAAGTAAATTAAATGTAATGATGGAAAGATTTGTTGGATCTGACCTAACCTAAGATCTACGATCTTGATTAAGTGACAAAAGATATATATGACCCAAATGAAGAGGTACATTATAACCTACTATGGTTATTGTTATAGTATCCAAGTAAGGAGAAGTGGAATGTAAATTATTGCATGGTTAGTTGACTGATTGGTAAAGACCTAGCAGAGAGGCTGAGCAGAGAAGCAAAGTGATTGCTTGATGGATTTCCAAGAAGATCTGAAGTTTGAGATGAAGATGGAGGCCACTCAGTGAATTAGCATTAGAGCTGAAATTGGATCTAGATTTTCAAAGTAAGTTGTATGTATCAGATCACACCTGTTGATTACTTTCTAACCATTGTATCAATTCAAATCCTTTAACCAGGTTGACCTAACAATCATTTATAAATCCTTTGAACAAGGTGACATTCAAATTGGAATGTTCTAAGTCCTCTAACAAGGCCACTCCTGGCAGGGGTGATTAAATCCTTTAACCAAGTCACATGTGACAGTGTGTTTTGTAACCTTTAACAAGGTAGGCTCCTAACAGGGCATCACTTCAAAAGAGTGAAATTTTGGTAGCATGTTACAAGTGGTTTTTCCCATATTGGGTTTCCATGTTAAATCACAGTGTCAAAATGTGTGAATGTTATTGTTGTTTTTTATTGTTAAGTTTCTACAAGCTTATTTCATTAGTACAGTAAACTGCACACTTTTTTTGTTTATTGTTGCCGATTAGATCTGAGTTGTTGAAGTTAGTTTAAAGTTTTATATGGGCACATCTAGACGTAAGGATAACTAATTCACCCCCCTCTAAGTTATTCTAAATTCATCCTAACAGCTAACAGTAGTCTGAAAATCTATAACATGGGATTTAGGCATTGTGAAGACTTGCTTGACAAATGCAAGAAGTTGCATTGGACATGGGAGAAAATTGTTCAGTTATTGCATGAATCCAATGGCATATTCAAAATGTAGAAGACATTATTTCCAAAGAGAGGGAAAATTTGAATAGTATGATGGATCACTGTGGAACATCTTCACAATCCATAAGAGAGCTAGACAAAGAAGTCACAAGGATTCTGGCTAAACTCAGTGTACTGGATAATGAGAAAGGGAGAGTATTGACAAGGTTCAATTTGCTGAAAAGTTTTATCACTCCTAAGTTATCAATACTTGAGGTTCATCTCTCAGACTTGGAGAAAGTGATAGATTCAGTGGATAAATCTTTGCCCACAAACTTGAAAGAAGATGAGACCACATCATTTGTACTGAATGGCTTAATTCACATTAGCCAAATTTTGTTCAAGACATGGACTGCAGAAGTAAAGATCTTGGAAGATTCCTTTTAGGATATTTTGAAACTAGTGAGCAAGAATTAAACCTTTTATTGTATATGCACCTTTTTCATTGTTGTCAAAGGGGGAGAAGAGAAGAAAAAAATATATATAGAGAAGGAAAGAAAAGAGAAAAGAAAAAGAAAGATTATAGAGGAGATAGATTTGTTGGAACACTTAGTTATTTTTTTGACAAGTGTTGCCATCAATGCCAAAGGGAGAGATTGTTGGAAAGTAATCAATTTTGTGTAAATGTGATTTACTTTTTGGTTGTCATTTATGGAAACACATCTAGGTTTCAGACCGATTCTAGAAAAGATAAGTTTCGGTGATTCAGAAATTGACTAAGTGTAGAAACATAGATACAAAAGTGTTTTGGGTGTCAAAGATTGAGATTGATGATTTAGGGAAAGTGAGCTTAGAGGAAGACAATATGGGGTATGTATGACCTCCACCTAAGATGAATTTTTTTTGGTTGATTCTATGGTGAGTTAGACAGATTTGAAGACAGACAGACTGCAACAGAACAACGAAATAGAGCAGTTTGATAGTAGCAAAGATTGAGGGAGTATGTCTTGGACTCCAGACAATTGAAGTTGTACTTTGGTTATTGATAACCTCCACATTTACTATGAAAGAACACCAACTATTCATTTAATGTTTATTATATTAAATGTATTTTGTATTGAAGGCCGACTTAGTAATATTTGTAATATTCATAGTGAGAGCCGACTTTGTAAAGTTGTGAGATATATATGTAAGATCTTTTTGATAAAGATTGTGTGTATGTAAGTTGAAAAATTGGATGAGTTATTTGAGCGAAGAGTAGAGTAGAGAATGGTAGAGATCAATGAATAACTATAAAGGAACTATCTAAGCACCAGTGTTGCCTATTTCTTTCATGACTGAGAACACTATGTAACCTGAATTATATTGTAAGAGTTGTAAGCTCAGTTGGCCCCTAACAGGGTGTTGTGAACCTTTAACGGGGTTTTTATTCCTCTAACAAGGAAATGTACCATGTAATATTTAGGTCCTAACAGGGCTAGGTCTCCTTATAGGGGCAATATACTTTAGTGCATGCTTGTGGGTATCACCCCCACTAGGGTTTTCCCTTGGCCAAGGTTTCCTCAAAAAAAACAATTATGGTGTTATGAGTATTGTGTCATTCTCTTATTTTCTTTTGTTTATAGAAATTTTATGGTTAATATTTAATTGGTTGAAGAATTTAATAAAGTAATATAATACTGATTCACCCCCCTCTCAGTATTATCCAATCCTAATAAGTATCATGTATCTTAGAAAGGTTCTATGTAATTGTTTGTGCATTGGGGACATCTTAACAGGATGACCTAATTGCTTATTGTAACTTGTATAAAGGAAAGTAATGTCTTATTTTATAAGGTGATGGATTGGATGTATTGGATGTTGTGAGCATGTGGATGCAAGTTCTTCTAATGTAGAGTAGTGATTGTATTGGTAATGCACTTCATTGGAACTATCTAGGTAAAAGAAAGTTTATATAAGTCTGTTCATTATTATAAGTATACTTTTGTACTTCTTGTGGACACTAGATCTAGAAGGTGGGTTTAACCTTCACATTTGAGCAGTGTGCTTGGGAAGTGAGCTCTGCATTTCATTCACCTCCTAACAGGGTTGAAAGGACTCCTAACAGGGTTTGTCCTTTAACTGGGACTTTTTACTGGATGTAATAATCATCTCCTAACAGGGCTAGATCTCCTAACATTGTTACAATATTTTTAGTGCATTATTTGTGGGTTCCATCCCCACCAGGGTTTTTCCCTTAATAAGGTTTCCTTGACAAAAAATTATGGTGTTATGACTTATTTTATTTATGTCTATATTCTTATTATTTATGTTTTTGCATGGTTAAGTTTCAAATGGTTGAGCTTAGTTAAAAGTACTACAACACTGATTCACCCCCCCCCCCCCTCTNTTCCCCCCCCCCCCCCCTCTTAATGTTTATTGATCCTAACAATTGGTATTAGATCTTGAGGCCCTTGGAGAGAAAGCCTAACAGCTTGAGGGAGATCCTGATGGATTCAAGCAGTTTGAAAGAAAATTTTGAAGAAGCACTTGAAGACTTGGATAAGGCAAAGGCTGATAATGCTGAATTGGAATTCAAGATAAGGAAATCAGAAGATTACATCAAGAAACTCAAAGAGAAGATTAATATTTATAGGAATAAGAGGTAGGAATTTATTGAGAAATTTGAGAATGAATCATCATATCAGATTGAAAAACTGGAACAAGAAAAAGAAGCATTGAAGCAGGAACATGAATCTATCACTATTCTGATGGCTAAGGAAATTCAGAAAGAGAAATATGAGAAGAGAAGACTTGAAGAGACCTTGAAGAATGCAAATGTAAAGATGGGAAAAATGAAGCTTGAACTTGATTATGTCATATTCAAGTATAATGAGTTATAAAAATATAACTGCATCATTAAAGGAGAACTTGTTGAGGCAAAAAATCATATTGAAAAACTTCATGCGAGTAGTGACAAAATTGATGAATAAATGGAGGGACAAAAAGCTAAAGGTGATAAGACAAGAGTTGGCTTCAATAAATTCAAATGTTCTAAATCTCAAGTAAGACAATCTAAAGGAAAAACAGATGAGGAACCTAATCAACAAGAGGAACCTAATGTGCAAACTAGACCTTTCAAAGGAAGATGCTTTGGATGCAAAAAAATTGGTCACATGAAGAGGGATTGCAAACATAAGAATCCTTATAAGTCCTTTACTAGTTATTGTTTCAATTGCTATGAATATGGGCACAAGAAGGAAAATTTTAGAAAACCTTATCAAACATCGAAGAAGATTACATCGATGAGGAAAGAGCGGCTAAGATCACATGTTTTAAGTGTAATAACTTTGGGCACATTTAAAGAAATTGAAAATTGTGGGTTAATCAAAATATACCACCACCTACATGTTTTAAATACAATAATCAAGGACAAATAGTGATTTTTTACATTTATAATGGACTAGTGAGAAACAAGAAACCACCTATAGTGACAAAGAGGAACATTGATGATGTTGGTAAGAGTATGGTTGAGTATATAAATGAGTTCAATAAAAAGTTTACAAAGGAAGGAAATAAGGACATAAATTAAATATGGAAAGAAAATAATTTCAGTGATTCTAAGGGTTAGGGAGAGTCAGTAGATGCTACTGGATCTTCACCAGATGTTAGCATTGCCACATTAGCCTAAATGGCCAAGTATGGCCTTAGGGGGAGATTTGAAGAAATATAAAAGTCTATTAACTAGCCCTTGATTTACAGATTTAGATGATGTGAGGTTAGATAAATGTATAAGAACATGTGTGGAAGATACATACTTGGTCACAATGTCTTAAAGGTAGCAAAGTCTGATTAAGTGAAACTCCATGGTTGACTGGGAATGAAATAAATTTTTGAAATGTATTGGGAAATGCATCAGAAGTACATTGTGAGATTTAAGTATGATTACTAAGTCATTTTTTAGCACCGTTCGAGCACTTGTGAAGAATAGAGAGAAGTCCACTCTTGTGGCCTAGGATGTTTCTAAGAAATTCCTTGAATTGACTGAGGAGAAGAAAAAGATAACTGATAAGAAGTAGTAAAGGATAGTACTAAGGGAAAAGAGACTAAACTAAAGGAGGTTAAGATTGAATTAACTAAGTGTGAAGAGAAGAATAGGATAGAGAGATGAGAAAAGAAGTCTGAGAGGAAGGATAAGGTATTAGAGAGGGAAGTTCAAAGAGTGAATAAACTCATACCCTTTCCTTTCCTTTTTCAAGGAAGTGATACTGTAGACAACTTAAACAAATTTTTGGATGACTTTGATATCCATTTCACAACCTTGGAGAAGGTCTTAGCAGACAAAGTAGAGAAATAATATATGCAGAAGAAGTTGACAGAGGTATGCAATTCAATCACCTGGGATGTAAAAGTTTTGGAGATCACTATACAGGATATCAAAAGCCTATATCAGTCAAGGAAAGAAGGTATATCATATGGATGTGAAGTCTGCATTTCAGAATGGTGATCTAGAGTGTTGATTAATTGATGAATTTTTTATGGAGATGATGAAGATCAGGTGATACCGAGTATCATGATTGTAGAAATGGTTAGATCAGTTTTTTTTTGTCATTGATGTCAAGCAATTGATTAATTGGTTTTTAATATGTTACCATATCTTAAGAGGAGAAGTTAAATGGGTGACAAATACAGATCAGACAATGATGAAATAATGTTGATATAGTTGTTTGCTACTATATACTTGATGTTATCAAATTGGTATATTTGATTGAGGATGTTAGAGTTTTCAAAGAGTTACTCTATCCATCTAGATAGAGTCAGCCGGTATAGAGTTAATATAAAGTTGTATGAGTTGGTCACAATTACTGAACATTGAGTGAAAGTCAAGCACCGAGCACCAAGAATGAGTTAGAATTGGAGCAGTGGATGAAGACAGGTACCGAGTTGCAAAGAAATTTTTACTGAGTACAGGATATTGATTTTAAATGATGATAAGATAGAATTTAATGTGAAGCTCTGATAAGTTGGATGAGGAAAAGAATTAAATGAAATTTTTTATCAGATCTACAAATGGGAAAATTAAATGAGAAGATCTAAGGTGAAGATTAAGAAGCTATATAGAATTGGGAGAGTTTCGAGAAAAGTTCAAGTTCTGAGGTAAAAGTGATTTGTTTTACCGAGCAAAGATTTATGAAGAAGATGATCGATCGACTAAGCGCAAATGATGGAAAATAAATGAAGGAGATTAAGAGGAAAAGTATGTCTATATAAAGAATAAAAAATTAATAGAAAGAGAAGTTGCTAGTGAATTGAACAAAGAAGAAGAAGAATTTGAAGAACAACATTTACTGACCAGAACAGAGAAACAAAGATTGAAGAATCTATAGTCTGAGAAAGAGATCAATGATGTATGTGATGTCAGTATTCAATTGAGCATAAAGGATCTAACACAAGAAAAGGTAGTTTCTATATTTACAGATTAAAGTTCATATTGTTTATTATTAGTATTTGTAACAGAGAAATTTCTTAACCAAGTGGATTTAACCGTTCTATTTGTAAAACCTAGACTTAGGTGACATTCCAAAAAGAGTGTTTAAAGACCTCTAATAATGCCACTTTTAATAGAGTGAAGATCTTAACATATCTGAGGGAAATCCCTTAATCAGGTCACATTTAGCAAATGTGCTTGTAATATTTAACAGGATAAGTTCTTAACTGGGTGTACTTCAGAAGGGTACATGTTTATTGTGGGTCATAATTCCCACAAAGGTAATTCCCAAATTGGGTTTCCTCACTAAATCTGGTGACAACCTAGTTAAATCTGATGTTAAAAAAAGTTCATCTGATGTTGCTAAGTTTGAATGACTAATTTACATATATGAGATGTATTATTTTTTAACTTATTAAGTTATTTGGTGAATTGGTTACTACTATATCAGAGCTAGTTACTCTCAAGTGATAAGTTTTAAAGGACTTGAGTTAATATCTAAAGATGTATAAGAGGGAAGCACCAAAGCTGAATAGGGATCATTTCTCTACATGGAAAAGTAGAATGAGATTTCATGTGTCTAGCATAGGAGAGTATTCACTTTACTATCTTGATCATGAGTATGTTGCACCGACTACTTCACCTTTGACAATCAATGAGAAAAGACAAAAATAAGAATACACAGAAGTTATTATTGAGATTGCTTCTACACTTACCAACCAGGAATATGATGAACTTGATGGTTGTACTACTTTAAAAAATATGTGGTATAAGCTTATTTTGACCTATGGTGGAGATCAGCATGTTCAGAAGGCTAAATAAGAAATTTTGAGAGGAAACTTTGACTCTATGAAGATGAAAGAAGGAGAGAACATAATACAGTATAGTAAAAGACTTAAGGAGATTGTTAATTCTATTAGAGGAGTTGGTGACATCATAATAGAGGATGATGTTACAAGCAAGATGTTGAGAACCCTGCTACTGAGTTATACTATTTGAGTATCTGCAATACAGGAGTTGAGATCTAGTCCTTGGATGAATGTTTCATTGGATGCTACTATTGGTAAGTTGACTGCATTTGAGGTAAATGATTTTGATAATAGTTTTCCTTCTATATCTAAGATTGAATCTGCATTTAAGTTAACTTTGAAGATTTTAAAGCTAGCGAAGTTGTAGTTAGAGATGGATATTTGAGTAGTGCTAGTGAGAAATTTTATAGTTACACTAAACGTATTGAAGAATTATTTACTGAATGTGATGAGAATGAGAGAGAATTTGAAGCTTTGTTGGTTGGAAGGCTACAAAGAGGAAGGCAAATACCGAGGTAAGTTACCCTTGAAATGTTTTGATTGTGATAAAATTGGTCACTTTGCATCTAATTGTCCTGAGAAAGATAAGGAGGAAAAGAAAGATAATATAGATAAGGACAAAAGAGAAAATAGATTCAAGAGATTCAGAGACTACAAAAACAAAGGTAAGAAATCTTGTCATATTGCTAATGAAGGACTAAGTGATGATGATTAAAATGATAGTGATGATGGAAAGGAAGTTGTGTATGTTTTAATTAAAGATAATTCTGATGAAGAGAACATAGTAGAACTAAGATCCCTAATATCACAAGTAAGCAAAAAATGAAACATGGATTATAGATAGTAATTGCTCACATCACATTACTAGTGACACACTTAAGTTTATTTCCTTGGAAAAGTATGATGGAGGATTTTTTAGATTTGGTAATGATGCTCCATATCCTATGAAAGGAAAAGGTTCTATAATTCTATTGAATAATACAAGATGTGATGAAGTTTATTGGGTTGAAGGATTAAAGTATAAGTTGTTGAGTGTTTCACAACTGAACAATACAGGTCACCAACTGGAATTTCGACATGGAAAAGTGAAAATATTTGATAAGAATGAGAATATGATTGCTACTGGAGAACAATCTAAAGGTAATTTATTTTATCTTGATACTTCTATGAAGATTTGGTTATTTTCTAAATTTGAAGATGTTTGGTTATGGCACAAAAGGCTTTGTCGTGTTAATTTTGACAACTTGATCAAAGTGAGTAAGAAGAATAGAGTAAGAAGACTGCCGAGATTAGAGAAACCTGAGAATGTTATGTGCAAAGAATGTCAGATGGGTAAGATGACTAAATCTAGTTTTTCAAGAAAGACTTATGTTACACAAGGTATTTTGGATTTAGTGCATACTGATTTATGTGGACCCCTGAGGACTCAAAGTTATTATGGAGACATATTTAATTTTATTTATGATGATTATTCTAGAATGATGTCTGTAATGCTTTTAAAAGAAAAATCTGGTGCATTTAAAATTTTCAAGTGGTATAAGGCCCGAGTTGAAAAATAAATTGGAAGACAATTGAAATGTCTGAGATTCGATAGAGGAGGTGAGTTTACTTATGACAAGTTTACATTTTTGTAATGAGAATGGAATTAAGAGATAGTTGTCAGCACCGAGGATACCACAGCATAATGGAATTGTTGGGAGAAGAAACAAATCTATTGTTGATTATGTTAGGACACTAATGATTGAAAAAGATATTTCATAGAACTTTTAGAGAGAAGTTGTGAGTACTGATGTTTACACATTTGTGAGACCTACATTAGACTGTCATAGTTTTATTGCTTATTATTCATGCTTTCAGTTGTTTTATTCTTAGACATATTTTGACTATTGAAGACTCTTATGTATTTGAGGATCTGTTGAATCATATGTTATATATTTAGTATCTGATTATGTAATTAGGGTACACTTGAGATACTACATGTTTTGATTCAGTTTCAGTTTATGATGATGTCATATATATGAGATTTATTGTGTAGAGGTAATTATGGTGGAACTTGGTTTAGAAAACTGATGATATGCTTATTTAAGTTTCGAATACAAATATAGTTTATATACAATATATTATTGATGTCATATTATGTTTTCATATCATGTTGTTTTGGACCTACTGATGTGTGCAATGAGTGTGAAGGGATAGTTGACCATGGATCTAAATTAGGGACCCAGTATTGGAACCTATATAAAATTTCATGCATTCCAAGGTCTTGTTTATATAAAGAAACTTGGACGTTATTGTATAAGTATTTTATTTGTAAATGTGGTTTGCATGTGTATTTAAATTAGTTAATGTTAACGCAAATAAGCCATGTCATTTGTTTTAATTTATTGTGCCTATTTGGCAATTATTGCAATTTGATGTTGACATGGCTAGTAAAGGGAACCATGGTTAGGTTAGGGTTATCTAAGGTTACCTATGTGTAGTACCTAAGCTTACCCAAGGTTAGAAGTTTCTAGATGGTCAACTTGACTTAGAAATCCGTGGGCTAACTTTAGGTGTAGTTTTGGAGGGTCTTTTGGGTTTTTAGAAGGTGACTGGGGTCAATTTTAGCTACCCAAGTTGGTACCCTAAGGGTTAGGAGTCATTTTCAATCATAAATGAGCCTCTAAACTCATTTATTACTCCCCTAAAGTCTCATTTTTAAACTTGAGCGAATTTGAAGAGGAGTGTAACTTTAGTTAACCTCTCTCTTCTTCCCAAGTTGCACTTAACTCCACTCATGGAGAATTAAGGCAAGTGGGAAGAAAGGGGTGGTTAGGGAATTGTCATCTTTGGTTAGTCTTGGAGGTTTTTCTATTTAGGGAAGGTTTTAGGATGAGTTGGGTGTTCACCCACTCTCTACCCTTAGAAATAGATTTTAGAATTGAAGGAGCTTTTGGAGAAGAAGGACAGGAAGGATATCTCCTCACCAAATTTCAACCCACCTAAGCTTTGGAATAAGGTTAGAACTTTTAGAGTAAATTTATTTTTGTTCATGTATGTTCTTGAGCTTGAAACTCCATTAATTGAGTCCTATGTATACTTTTAGTTATTTTCAAGTTGAAATTTTGGTGATTTATTTTATAGTGTTTTATTTTGTGTTGAATTTTGAATGGGTTTCTTGAATGCACACTCACCCTTGGGAGGGAAGAGTAACCTCGAAGGGGGTGGTAGGAATGAATTTGGTATAGTGTAGAGTCTCCCATATGTGGAGATAAAAACATGGGGTTTCATGATACCCATGATGCCAAGTAGGGCCTAAGGGCACCTAGGGGGCATATGGAGGATATTGTTCATGGCTACATCTCATGGAGATGGTCATTCCAAGTCCATGTGTGGCTTGAAGTTTCTATTTTTTCACTTTTGTTACTTGGATTCTCCTATTGAGAAGGTCTACCACCACCCCTATTTTCAGGAAGGCCTCTTGAAGACCTTCCTCCTATTCAACCTTGTTTTGGGAAGCTTTCTTGCTTGTGAGTTTTTGTGAGTGTTTTCTATAAGTTGGGTATTGTATGTTTGTATCATGTTTCAATTTGGATCCCAAGCTTGGGGGTGACCTTGTAAAGGTCTAGGTTGGGAGGCGAGCTCCATGGACAACCTCATCAATACAGGTCTTCAGGTGGGCCTAAAACCTCTTCATTCTAAGTTTGAAATTGGAAAAAGAGAACCTTCATTGTAACTTATGTTGTATGGAACTACCATTGTGTTCATCATGTGGAACAAAGTTTCTAAGGCATTGTAATCATGTTTTTTTTACGCTATTTAGTTGAGAAATCTGTGAAGGCATCATTTGGTATGGATAATTTTAGCAACATAGATATTTTTATGTGAATAATATTTTGTTTTCAAAGAGAATATTTGGAGTAACCTTGTTGTTATAATACCTTTATTGAGTTTTCCATTATGTTAATCTTATGGAATAAAAGTAGTATATTTACTTTAATGTTTTTATACTCAGATTTCCTTATTGTAGAAAATCATAATTCCTATTTAAGTGAGGACAATAAATTGCTTTCTAAACAAATTTAATCTCCTTTGGGTACCTAAGGTTATAGTGGATCTAAATAGTATTTCCCCAAATAAAAATAAATGGAAGCTTAAATTTAAATTATTAAATGTTAGTATTTTTGAGAGAAGGACAATTATTTTATCTTCACACTTAGTAAATTCTAGAAAATTTTCCAAAAAAATAAAAAATGTTGGAATTTAAAAATTCTTTCCACCAAGTTGTGGAGATTAAAATATAAGATCATTTTACGAAATAAAATTTGAAAAAAAACATGTCTTTATACCCACTGTTTTGACAAAGTCATTATTTCTTCACCAGTTAACTTTATTTTTTTATATATGTTTTAATGTGGTGTTATTTTCATACCTGCTATATATATTACATGCATATAAGTCAAAGTTAAAACTAATTTTTAAAAAAAGTATATTATAAGAAAATTAAAAAAACAAATAAACCAGCAAAATTAAGCGCAGGGTGTTGTATTGTTTATCCATGTTTGGGGATGGGGGTTTGGCTGGAGCCAACCCCACACACCCCCCCCCCCAACATTGTTCTTGCCCCGCGGTGGTGGCTGGAAGCAGGCGGCGCCAACCCTTTTTGCGCCACCACTGTGTTAAGTAGTGGTGGGTGGGCGGGGCAGCGATCGCGTCGCGCCCGGGCCCGACCTCCACTCGGGTCTCTCCTCTCGCCAGTGCCACCCTGCGGCTAGACTCCAACCCCTTCCTGTTGTCGCCCAACTTCGGCCAATCAGCCCCAAAAAAAAAAAAAAATTAGGGCATCCAGTATTATTATTATAATTCGTAGGTTTAAAGTTTAAATCTAAGTTTGACTTTTAAAGTATTAGAGTTTTTTTTTTTAAGGGCATTTCAATTTTGTTGCCTTATGTTGGGGAATATAATTTTTTTTTTTTTTTAAGCAGACTAATGAAGTAGCAATCCGGAAGGCATGTGTAGCTTTTATAATATTTAAATTTTAAATGTTTTCTTTATTAGATTTCTTTTATTAGTGGTTTAGTAACGTAAGAGAGATTGAATCATTTAAATATTAGCCTATATATATTTGATTTCAAATGATTTCATGATTAAAATTAGATTTTTATTTATATAGATTTAATCTTGTTAATAGATTTATTTTTATAAAGTTTTGTTAACAGATTCGATTTCTAGTAGATTTGAATTTATAGATTAAAAGAATTAAAGATTAGATTTGTTTATATTTATTATTAAATAGTGGTATATTATATTTTAATTAAATTAGATTTTATTATAACTATGATTCATAAAAAGAATTGATTTATAAATGAGATTTGACTTATATTGTATAAATTTTAGATATGTTAGTTATTTTTTTAAACTATTAGGCATGTAATTCTTAAATTTGGAAATGATGTTTAATATTATAATTTTGTAAGGTTTAGAATGTGATTTATTAATAATGAATTAATCATCTAACATTAATGAGTTGTTCAACGTAATATTGTTAAGGGGGTCATAATAACCCCTTATTGTCGTGATGTACCTCTGTTAGGAGTATTATCATCACCCTTTGACCAATTTTCATGCATGGTTGACTTCTGGTCAACCATTGTCAAACTTCTTTTGATCGTCCTAAATTTTGTACCAGGTGTTCCATGTACCCACTAGACCCTAGGATGTCAGTTTCACGCCTTTCAGAGATGGATGACTTTTTGGTCAACTCTAGTTGACTTTTGGGTCAATGGTATCGATTTGCGTGTGTGAGCCTTCCTAAAGGCTTAATGGGCCTTAGAGACTTCATTTCACATAATTTAGAGTATAGTTGACTTTTGGTCAACTCTAGTTGACTTTTGTTCAACTATCTCAGTTTGTGTGCAGATCTAAGTGTGTAGCTTAGGTATCCCTAAAGGATAGCTCTAAAAGTTGTTCCTTCTAGTTTGACCCATCTAGGTTACTATTTATCCTCTGCACCACTTTGCATGCACTTGTTACCTTTGAGGCAGTTTAGTTAACCTTTTAAGCATGTTTTAAAAAAAAATTGTGTGTTTTTGCCCAACTTTTGGGCATGACAACATTGAACCGAGTAAAAATGAAGAAAGGTACCAACAAGACACCTTATGAAATCTGCTATGAACACAAACCTAATGTTAGTTACTTTAAAAGTTTTGGGAGAAAATGTTGTATTCTGAAAGATTCTAGAGAAGTAAAGTTTGATTCTAAAGGAGTGTTGGAAATACAATAATGGGAAAGCAAGATACTGGGAGGGGGGTGAATCAGATCTTCAAATTAAACACTTAAAACAAAATGATCCACATTCATACATATATGAATCTAATGTAATATCAAATAGCATCCACACAATGAAATAAATAACTTATAACACAAAAACTTGGTAACCCAGAAACCCAAATAGGTAAAACTGGGGTGGGGATGACACCCATAAAATTCTTCACTACTACAGTAATAAAGTGTGCCTGTTAGGGCTACAAAAGTTGATTATAAAATGCAATCTACCCTGTTAAAGGTCTACCCGGTTAAGAGATAAAGATCATTACAATCTACCCTATGAAAGGATTTCAACTTACAATAAAGTAAGCACTCTGTTAGGAGATTTAGAAAGGTCTGCTAGAACCACTCTATTAAGATATTTTCACCTAATACAATAATTAGAATGTTTCAAGTAATGATCCTTTGTTATGCACTCAGATGTTGATGACGAATCTCCTCTTTCCAGTACCTTCTATGATCTCACAATCTGATATGACTTTACTCTGTTGTTCACTGTGTTGTCACTCTGCTTGATCTCTGCTTCTTAACAAAATAACCCTCTATGCATTTCACTTCAAAATGCAGTCACCACTTCTCTCCACACACACTTACAAAATAAGGTTTAGAAGCAATCTTATATATCTATTCAAGTCTAATAGCGAGATCTAGATCAACGATAAGATCTAATACCCATACCTCCAAGGTATTACAATTAATGATTAGAATATATCATGCATAGGATAAAACAATTAAATACATAACTAACTCTGTAGAAAAATATTAAATGCATACATAATTCAGCCCAAAAAGCTTATACAAGTCAGCCTGAACACTTATCCTCGAAGTTTGAATCATTCCATACATGTATGCAAAAAATGTTTTGCTCGGCACTTAACATCTCTGTCGCTTGACACTAAGTATCCTACTCGTCTCGGCATGATACAACTTGGAAACCTGAATACTGCTCGGTAATGTTGCTTGGCCTTGGATAGTTTTAGCTTGGCCATAGTGATAGCCAACTAAAACTGCCTAAGTAAATGACTCAGTGTTGGTCACTAATGATCAACACAACTTAGAGATCAACAATCTTGCCCTTTGATATTAGTGGAAAAAACACACTTATCATTTCTTCATTTCATTCCATCAAAATGTTTCCTAAGTATAATAAATACTCCCCCTAGGAATATACTCAGACTTATTCATACAAAAAGTTACATAGAATACATGCATTCAAAATATATACAAATGTACCTATTCTGTACTGATGTATCATATTGTATCCTTACCAACTTCCTTACCAACGTCCCCCTTATTTTTTTCATTGATTGTAGGTGGGATTAAGTTATACTTATCCAAAAATTATTTATGAAGCTATAGGGTGGATGAAAATGTAGCGTCCCAACTTTCCTTGGCAATGTTCATAACTTCCAATTTTATCTCTAGCTCAACAGCTAGACTCACTAAACTTTCTACAGTTGAGAGATTTGCATTTCTCTATGATAACTCTTTTGCAACTAAAAGTTCCTTTTGTATTACCTCCAAGTGAGGCAACAGGCTTGACTGAATAGTGATCAATTTGGCCCTAATCCGACCATCTTCAGCCATAAGCTCAGCTATTCTTTGTTGTGCATTGATCAACTTAGTAAAATGTAAAGATCTAGAAGTAGCATCCTTACCCAAAGTATTTCCAATTGATTTCAAATCTAACTGTAGCTTCTCAACAAGCTTTAGATTATCCTTTGTGAAGAATTCAACATCACATAGCTTCCTGTACAAAGAATAAATGTTTGTTGTAACTTTCTCCAAATTTTCTACAAGAGTAGAAAGTTCAACCTGTTTTGTTGCAATCTCTTCTGAGATTTTCTCCAGAACTTTGCTCTTGAATCTCCTCTCGGACCATTGTAGAAGTTTTTCATTACTATTTATATCATCATCAATCACCTTCTATACAATGTGAACTAACTGATCAATAATTGGAGCTTGAGGCATTTCATCTTCTAAGTCAAAAGCCTTTGCAAATATATCCTTGATATCATGCAACACTTGCTTTTGCTTCTATTCTATTTTCATCTCTTCCTGTCTCTTCTTCCTCTTAAGCAATTTCTAAAGAGTCCCTATTTGTTCAAAAGACAATTCATTGGGATCCCATTGTGTAATCACAATTACCTCATCTAATGTGACATCGAGAATTTGAGACTTCTTCTTCAGAACTTTCCTTCTCTTCAACTCTGGTGAGTTGATGCTCGGCTGCATTTTGTCAATACCTTTTCCAGTGACAGTATCAATGTCCACTGCCTCTTTCAATTCTAACAATATTTTCTATGGATCAGGCATACTTCCAGTTTTAGGACCTGTGGGACCGGATGATGCAGAGTGTGGAAGATCAACCAACACTTGCATTGTCTCTTGTTCCTTAGGCTTGTCAACATTATCCTTCATCACTACACCACTATCTAAAACTATTTTGACAACCTCTAAAATAGGTGGATTTTGTGAAGTTACCTCTTCTGCATCTGTTTATTGTTTCTCTTCACCTGTCTTATCATTGATTACTTCAATTATCTCATCAATTTTCTCTTCAGATGTAGTGTTCTTTCCTCCTTCAGTCTTAGTTTCCCTAATAGGTGAATTAGTGTTTGTACCACTCAGCATATCCTGTTCCTCGGCATTCAAATTGTTGGAATCATCAATTGTGAAGTCAATTGGACTATCTGCAATCAGATCAATAGAATTTGTTGATTCTAATGCATCTTTAGTCTTTACAGTAGCAATTTGATCTTGAGTCATCCGTAGCTCAGGGGTAATCTCCACTTTAACTTCTTTAGCCTTCTGCTGAGATGTTCCTTCATCAGATTTCTTGTCTTTTCAAACTGTCAGTCCAAAGATTTCCTTCCAAATCCTTGTACTCTTATGTACTAATCCTTCAATATCATTTCTCAAAATAGTATAACCTCTAAGCTTAGGAACAAATCTATTATTGTATTCTTCAATGAATTTTTCTCTTTGTTTTGATTTCAACTCAGGTATCACCTTGGCCAAAGTACCTTCCATGATCTGTCTCTCTATAGTAAGTACAAATTCCAATTTGCTTGACAGAAACTCATACAATTCATTCAACACATAGTTTCATGTCTCTGTAGGAGTTAACTTAAAAGTACTCATCATATCTAAAAGTGCTTCCTAAACTTTATGCTTATCTCCAATACTCATTTTCTCATACTTAATGAATTTGAAAGTAGCTAACCATGCTGAGTTTCTCAAGTTGTCACATACCTCATCAATACTAGTTGGTTTCTTGAATTATGTTGTAGGTATATTACTGGGTTCATCAATCTCAGTCTTTTCATCATCACTATTTGTCCCCAATTGTAGTATCCTCCTTGGTCTCTTTATTAGTTTACTTGGCTCAGCCTTAGGAGCAATTTTAGCTTTCTTTCCAGAACTGCTTTCTCCAACCTTCTTCTTTCCATACACTTTTGTTTGTACTGCTAGAGAAATAACAGTAGATGCTCTAGTCCTCGGACGATTAGCTGTAGGAGGTGTAACCTTAGATTTATCTTTGCTTAGCTTGGTTACTATGACAATTGATGGTCTCTTACCCTTCGCTTTATTAGTGATCTCCTCAGATGCACTGACTTCCTCTTTTGTAGATATATCTTCTCCTTGTCTAGTGGATAGGCCTAAAGGTGCATCCTTGGGTTCTTCATCACTTCCTAAACCAACCATTTTCTTTATATTTTTCACAATATTCTTCCTTTTCCTCTCCATGGTTCCCTCCTTTAAACTTCTTGAAATTTTTACTTTTGCTACATCAAAATTACCAAACCTTTCTGTTGTAGTATCAATTGCCTCGGCTAGGAGTGCAGTGATGGTTTTTGATGCTTCATCAATATTAATTTCATATGGAAATGGTTCGAAACATGTTATCCTAGGTGTCACAGCCTGGATATATGTGTTATCCATATCAACTAGAAAACAAATTTCTTCATAGTGCTTCTCCACTAATGATCTAGGAATCCTAGTACTTAATCTCATTCTCTTTTTAAATTCCACAAAATATCTCCCCATAATGCTATTGAAATTACTTCCTAATTTCTCAATACATTCACTTATCTGAATTGTAATGGGTCTATCCTTTTTCCAAACAATATTTCCCAATGTAGGAAATGTATCCTGAATGTAGAAAAATATGCAGACTAGTAAGGAACCAAACTTACATGATGAGCTCTTAGCTTTTCTAATTGATGCTAGGTTCTCGACTAGTTGTGTTTGTTGTAGCTCGGCAAGATCATATGT
This sequence comes from Thuja plicata, assembly GCA_018584345.1. Taxonomy (NCBI): domain Eukaryota; kingdom Viridiplantae; phylum Streptophyta; class Pinopsida; order Cupressales; family Cupressaceae; genus Thuja; species Thuja plicata. Next base: position 1,640,116 of record MU224186.1, read on the forward strand.
ATGCTTCTTCTTAACAATCTTCCATGCCTAGTCAACGGTTGTACAAGGAACACTATCCAGTCTACTCGACTGATAGAACTTATGTGTGATTACTCTTACTTCAAAATCAATTTCTAGGTCTTTAATTGTAGAGATAGTCATACCTCTGTTCTTCCATATGGCTCCAGTGTTCAGTGTAATTTCCCCTTTGTTGTTATCTCTCATTGTCCATTTCCTGTTAACTATAGGATATCCAGTCACTCGATGAATCATGTTTTTAGTTATCTTGACTGGTCCATTATCCAACCACATAGACATATCATGAACTCAGCTAAGAATAACCTTAATCCATTTGTCTTTAAAACCTTGTGGGAAATCTAGGGCATGAATTAACCCTTTGTCAGCTAAATGTTTGAATTCTCCCTTTAGAACTCCATCAACACACAGTTTGTTGTAGGACTTTCTCAATTCACTATCACCTACTTCACCAATTTTAACCATGTAACATGATCTAACATTGTGGATCATAAGTACCTTGGGTGGAATGGATGAGAGAGCTCTAGTCAAATCACTCTAAATTGCACTTTTAGGAATGGCTCAAAAATTGAGAGGTGCACATTCATCACTCTATACTAACTGAATTTGCTCTTGTTCTCCCTCCATACTTTTAACTGGTGTGGAAGAGCTTGCAGCCATAATCTTGAAATTAGGGTTCAAAAAATGAAGAATAGAGTACCTTGGCAAGTAGCACTTCATACTGTTCACCTTAGGATTTCCGACGGCACGCTGACAAAATCTTTGATGCTAACTTCATTAAGATCAATTCTGCAACTTCTTCAATCACTCTATAAACAGTGAAAATTGCAAGGTAAAAATGAAGAATAAACTGTTCATCCTTTATAGACTTTGAAAGGTCAAGGTAGGTAAGCAATAAATGTTTTTCCCATTGAGTTAGTGCAAGCTAGCTATCCTCAGCTTTCTAACACAACTTGCATCCCACTCAGCTTACTAAACTCAGCCATCACAAAACTAACTCAGCCAAAAAACTCGACACACACTAAAGAACTTGGCCTTAGTGTCCATGATTGGTGCTTGGCACCTATAGTGCAATTATTTCTTCTTGGAATTTGTCTTCAAAATGTGTCCTGGTGCATCTTAACATATGCAAATATGGACTTTGGTACATTTCATGTTAGGAACTGATGTAAGATAAGAATTTTAGATGCAGTTCCTTACATACCTCTTTTTCTTAGTTAGAGATGATGTGATCACATGATCCATTGGATTGGGTGACCTCGGCTGCATTAGCTTCACTGCTACATGGTTCAGACTTCTTAACCCATCTTTGTTTCATCTATGCTCTAATCTTCTCAACAGTAGGAGCAGGTACCCTAGTCTTACAATCTTTCCTTGTATGACCAATTTTTAGACAATTGTGACAAACTAGGCTTCCATTCATCCAAATCTTAGACTTTCCTCTAAAATGTGTCCTTATGCAGTTTTCTGGAACATGTCCATACTCACCATAGTAATGAAAATTATGCCATGTTTTGTATTCTCCCTTGTAAGTATTTTCGTTTCTTTGTGATTTCTCTTGTGCCTTTGATGTCCATTGTTGTTTACCTTTAGATCTGCAATCTTGTGCTCTATGACCATATTTCTAACAGTTATAACAATTACCATTGAGTCTAGGTTTGGAAGGTGAATTTCTTTCCTTTGTCTTACATCCACGTGCTTGATGTCCAAACTTATTATAGTTAAAGCAATAACCATTAAAGTTAGTTTTAGAATTGGACTTACCATTCTTGATTCAACAAATCTTTGTTGTATGACCTGGTTTCCCACAGCGGTGGCAAACAGGTTTGTTGTTTCTTGGCTTTGCATACCTTCTTTCCCCTATCTTAGATGATTCTCCTTCTTCATTGGTTGTATGTTGTTTAGTGTGACCTAATCCAGAGGAATCTTTAGGTCTTCTTGATGCTTCCACTAGTTGTTCAAAGTAGCTCATAGCTGCATTGGGATTATTCACTCTATTGTTAAGTTATTTCTCAGATCTCAATTCATCTTTCAACTGACTATTCCTAGATCTAAGATTTACAATCTCCAATTCTTTCCTACTGATCTCCTGATTCACAAGTAGTAATTTATTTTCCATGTCAACTTCATTGACTGTCATTGTTTGTACATCGTGTGTTCTTTCATCAAGTCTGATAGTCATCATTCTTTTGTCTTCTTTTACCATAGCCTTGTCATCTTCAGCTTTCTTTTTCTGTTCAACAACTTCACACATTCTTATTGATTAGGCTTCTTGTTCCTTTTTCAAGTTTTTGACTTCTTCACATAGTGCACTGTTCTTTTCCAATAGATTTGCTATTGCTGCATCACTCTCAATAGAATCTCTATTCTGAAATAGATTTGTGGTGTCCTCTTCCTGATAATGAGTGTCATTCATTTGTTTGGACAAATCTTTCCTTGCAGTCAAGGACTTCTTTAATTCATGTCTTGTTGTCTCAAGTTGTTGTAGTGCTAGTTGAATATCAATCTTTTGATTCTCAATGACTTTACCCATCTTGTAGATCTTCATCTCAAGATCTGTATTCTCAAGCTGATTATGAATTTCTAGAGAACTAAGCTCTGATACCAATTGTTGGAAATACAATAATGGGAAAGCAAGATACTGAGAGGGGGGTGAATCAGATCTTCAAATTAAACACTTAAAACAAACTAATCCACATTCATACATATATGAATCTAATGTAATATCAAATAGCATTCACACAATGAAATAAATAATTCATAACACAATAACTTGGTAACCCAAAAACCCAAATAGGTAAAACTGGGGTGGGGATGACACCCACAAAATTCTTCACTACTACAGTAATAAAGTGTGCCTGTTAGGGCTACAAAAGTTGATTACAAAATGCAATCTACCCTATTAAAGGTCTTCCCGATTAAGAGCTAAAGATCATTATAATCTACCCTGTGAAAGGATTTCAACTTACAATAAAATAAGCACTCTGTTAGGAGATTCAAAAAGGTCTGCTAGAACCACTCTATTAAGAGATTTCCACTTGATACAATGATTAGAATGTTTCAAGTAATGATCCTTAGTTATGCACTCAGATGCTGATGATGGATCTCCTCTTTCCAATACCTTCTATGATCTCACAATCTGATATGACTTTACTCTATTGTTCACTGTGTTGTCACTCTGCTTAATCTCTGCTTCTTAACAAAATAACCCTCTGTACATTTCACTTCAAAATGCAGTCACCACTTCTCTCCACACACACTTACAAAATAGGGTTTAGAAGCAATCTTATATATCTATTCATGTCTAATAGCGAGATCTAGATCAATGATCAAGATCTAATACCCATACCTCCAAGGTATTACAATTAATGATTACAATAGATCATGCATAGGATAAAACAATTAAATGCATAACTAACTCTATAGGAAAATATTAAATGTGTACATAAGTCAGCCCAAAAAGCTTATACAAGTCAGACTTATCCTTGAAGTTTGAATCATTCTATACATGTATGCAAAAACTATTCTGCTCGGCACTTAACATCTCTATTGCTCGGCACTGAGTATCCTACTTGGCTCGGCATGATACAACTTGGCAACCTGAATATTGCTCGACAATGTTGCTCGGCCTTGGATAGCAGGTGTTCCATGTACCCACTAGACCCTAGGATGTCAGTTTCACGCCTTTTAGAGATGGTTGACTTTTTGGTCAACTCTAGTTGACTTTTAGATCAACGGTATTGATTTGTGTGTGTGAGCCTTCCTAAAGGCTTAGTGGGCCTTAGAGACTTTCTTTCACATAATTTAGATTATAGTTGACTTTTGATCAACTATCTCAGTTTGCGTGCATATCTAAGTGTGTAGCTTAGGTATCCATGAAGGATAGCTCTAAAATTTGTTCCTTCTAGTTTGAACCATCTAGGTTACTGTTTATCCTCTACACTGTTTTGCATGCACTTGTTACCTTTGAGGCAGTTTAGTTAACCTTTTAAGCATGTTTAAAAAAAAAATTGTGTTTTTGCCCAACTTTTGGGTATGACAACATTGAACCGAGTACAAATGAAGAAAGGTACCAACAAGACACCTTATGAAATCTGGTATGAACACAAACCTAATTTTAGTTACTTTAAATTTTTTGGGAGAAAATGTTGTATTCTAAAAGATTCTAGAGAAGGAAAGTTTGATTCTAAAGGAGAAGGAATATTCCTAGGATATTCTACAAGGAGTAAAGCTTACAAATGTTTGAACAAACTTACTAACAAAATGGTGGAAATTGCAAATATAAGAATTAATGAATTTGAAAAAAGGAATGATGAAGAAAGAAAGAAGGAACTTGAGGATTATGAGAAGTTTGTATATGTACAACCTGATGTTCTTGATACCTTATCGAGAGCACCTACCAAGGAGGAAGATGAACAAGGAGTTCCACAACCGAATGTTGAGGATGATGAACCAAGAGCTACCGAGCCTATTTTGGAAAAATATGTGAGAAAGCATCATTCCCTGAGCAAGATTATTGGAAATAAAGATGTTTGAGTGATGACTAGAAGCAAGGTAAGAGACCATTCATGTTTTAAATCTACATTTGAGCCGAAGAAAGTTAAAGAAGCACTAGATAATGAAGATTGTATGAAAGCAATGAAAGAAGAGTATGATCAAATTGAGAAAAATCAGACATGGACATTAGTACCTAGGACCAAACACAAAAATATTATTGGCACTAAATGTTAGAATGATTCAGAATGACTAAGAGGGGGTTGAATCAGTTACCCTAGGTCAAGATGTACCAATTGAACTTTAAAATACTTTAACCAACTATGATTCACTTAGTAATCCACTCAGTCTCTATAGCATATAATCAATAATATAAACTTGCAATTTACTATCCTAATGTAATCAACTTATAGGATATAAAACTTTTAACAATACAACACATCAGATAACATTCACACAAGTATGACATCAGGATTTAACGTGGAAACCCAATATGGGAAAAATCACCAGTAACATGCTACCAATTTTTCACTCTTCTGAAGTGAGCTCTGTAAAAATCCAACCCAGTTAAAGGTTATAATACACACTATTAAATGTGAACCAATTAAAGGATTTAATCACCCTGTTCAAAGTGATCCTTATTAGAGGGCTTAGATTATTCCATTAGAATGTCACCTTGATTAAAGGATTTAACAATATGACTGTTAGGTTAACCTTGTTTAAAAGGATTTTGAAACTAATACAATGGTTAGAAAGTAACATCAATTTGTAATCTGAAACATACAACTCACTTTGCAAATACAAATCCAATTATAGCTCAAATGCTAATTCACGGAATGGCCTCCATTGTCATTTCTATTACTCAAATATGCTCAGAAATCCTTCAAGCAATCATCATTGTGCATTTTTGTATTGCTCTCTTCATCCTTTTCTTCCTTATGCTTAGCTTTTCCAATCAACTGAATTAACCTCTACCACACACACATAACCTGTAATTAGGTTAATCTCATACCTCTTTGATCAGGTAGCTTGATCTATTGATACTTAATCATCACCATAGATCTTAGGGTTTGATTAGATCCAATGAATCCTTCTAATATTTCATTTCCATCTACATTGTAGAATATATCCTAACACTCCTTGAATCCATACATAAAAATGGTTAAAGATAAATTAAATACTCATTTAATTCTCCACAATAATTATCATTATCTTAAATATTCTTCACATATCCCAAGAAAATTAGCAATGTCAGCTAGGATCTCAAATCTCTCAAACTGTCAAAATACTGACACTCAGTCAATATTGTGTTCTTCCACTCGGTCATCACTAGATAACTCGGTAATTCACTGACACTCAAAAAATACTGATGCTCGATCAACACTAAATTTTCTTGGCATGTACTGGCACTCGATTGACAGTCGGCACAAATATAAGTTCCTTAATCTTTTGCTTTGTTACTCGGTCAAGACTAATCTTTTAGTCATCTAAACTTCACTTAGACTTAAGATAAACAATATATTACCTTTCCAAGGTGCTATCTCATCAAGTACCCATTGCAGTTTCACATAACTCAACCATTTCACCAGGTCTTCTTGTTATCTCTCCTTTTCAAATATTCTTCTTCAATCAATTGATATGGCACTTTACAAGATAGCAACTGTCTTACCAATTAAGGTTTGACATTAATAGAAATATAACAATTGATGCAATTGTAGTTTCCACTAATCTCCCTCTTTGGTATTAATGGGAATGCATGCAAACAAACAATATATGCAAGGTTCCCAAACAATCCAAAAAGTATGTTCTGTAAATATATTTTCATTAATGTCCTTAGCTTCATTCTAGTTCTCTCCAATACAAATATTTTTCCCTCTAGGATAGATTTCTTTCTATAGCTTATCTCCCTCAATGGTATATCTCCATATTTGTTTCCTTACTAATTTCACTAATAGTATATCTCCCTCTTTCACAATAATGCCAAAGACATACATCTTCATCATGTGGATATCTATGTGTTAGGTTTTATGAATTATATGCTCCCTTTGTCATCTTTCTTATGACTGATCAACATATTTTTCTTAACACTTCACAACTTTAGGAAAGTCCTAAAGTGTGACCAACTTTTGCATCAATCTGTCAGATATTCTATGTAATACATTTGATGCAACCACTCCATATGATCTCAGTTAGCCTCAGCTAAGGGAATCACCCCTAATTTTCCTCTTAGATACCCATGATCATCCTTAGGTGAAGCCTTAGTAAATATATCTGCCAACTGTTCCTTTGTATTAACATATTCAAGTCTTACTTCTTTATCTTGTACCATCTCTCTCAAGTAATGATACTTGATAGAAATATGCTTGGTCTTTGTATGCATCATAGGATTCTTTGACATATTAATAGCACTAGTGCTATCACAAAAAATAACAACTGGTTATGTGACCTCTTCCCTCATACCTTTAAATAATTGCTTGGTCCACACTATATTTGAACAATTCACTACTGCTGCAACATATTCAGCCTCTGTTGTAGATTGAGAAATACAATTTTATTTCTTGCTTGTCCAAGAGACTAATCTCTTTCCTGAAAATAATGTACCACCACTTGTGCTCTTTCTGTCATCAACATTACCTGCCCAATTCGCATATGTGTAAACATTCAGTTCAAACTTCCCATTGTTCTTGTAATATAATACATAGTCATTTGTACCTTTCAAATATCTCATAATCCTTTTTACTACCATCAGGTGACTATATTTATGATTTTCATAAAATCTTGCAATAATCCCAACTGCTAATGCAATATCTGGTCTACTGTGGACAACATATTATAGTTTCCCAATCATTGATCTATATAGGGTTTGATTCACTTTAGCTGTCTCATCAGACTTTGATAGTTTTTGTCTAGTATCCATAGGAGTACTTACAGGTCTCGAGTCCTCCATGCCAAAAAAAATCAGTATCTCCTTGATATACTTAGATTGTGTAATGTAGATACCTTTGTTCATCTGATATACTTGCAAACCAACAAATAATTTGATCTCTCCAAACATAGACATCTCAAATTCAATCTGCATCTCTTTTTCAAATAATTGGCATAAAACATCTTGACCTCCAAATATAATATCATCAACAAATATTTTAGCTAATAATATCCCTTTGCCTTTCTCAGACTTTTAAGTACATATTATTGTTGTCATTTTTCCTTGTAAATCCAATCTTGACTAAGTAATTGTGTAATCTCTCCTACCATTCTCTAGGGGCTTGCTTCAATCCATACACCACTTTATGTATCTTGCAAACTATGTTCTTCTTGCTTGAATCAACAAATCCTTTAGCTTCTTCAATGTATACCTCTTCTTATAGTATTCCATTCAAAAATGTTGATTTGACATTCATTTGATATACTTTGAATCCTTTGTAAGTTGCATAAGACAGTAGAGTTCTAACTCCATCCAATCTTGCAACTAGGGCAAATGTCTCACCATAGTCAATGTCTTCTTCTTGTGCATAACCTTTGCATACCAGTCTAGCCTTATTTTTTATAACTTCTCCATGTTCATCCAGCTTATTTCTAAATACCCACTTTGTTCCAATAACATTCTTGTCCTTTGGTCTAGGTACTAGTGTCTAGGTTTTTTTCTTCTCAAATTTTTCAATCTCTTCATTCATGGCTTGTATCCAATCTTCATTACCCAAAGCATCTTTCACTAATTTTGGCTCAAATTCAAATAATAAGCATGTCTGATTTTTCAATTTGCTTCTTGTCATGACCTCTAAATATTTATCTCTAATAATTTGATCTATTTTATGATGTCTTCTTACATACATTTCTAGTGTAGGCTCTGGTCTTCTTTTCTCTTGTTGTTCATCCTCAATTTTATCATCAATTTATTTTAAGTTCATTTTGTGTCTCTTATTCTTCATCGGCAGTCTCCTCCTAATGCTCAGCGATGTCTCTATGTGACTCGACATTTTCTTGTTGTTTCTTGGCAGCATCATTTTGTTGTTTGGAAGCTTCTTTTTCTGGTTCAAGCACATTGTTGAGCTCTCCTTCGTTCATATAAATGAAAGATCTGTAATTTCTGGTTCTTTCTTGCATTCCACTTCATTCTTTTTTTTGCATATTCATCAATTCTAATATTTTCACTTTCCACAACTTTGTTAGTGTTAGAATTCAAACACTTATATACTTTTATCTTAGTGGAATAACCTAGGAATATGCCTTCATCACTCTTAGCATCAATTTTTCCATTTCTATTTTCCTTCAGTATATAACATTTTCTCCCAAAAACTTTAAAATATTTTACATTAGGTGCATAACCATACCATAACTCATAAGGTGTATTAGTACCTTTCTTGACTTGAACACGATTCAAGGTATATACTATTATACTTATATCTTCTCTCTAGTACTTTTGTGCAACATTATTTTCTATCATCAGCGTTCTATCACAATCCATTATTGATCTATTCCTTCTATCGTCTATGTCATTCTGTAGAGGATTCCTTGGAGAAGACATCTGTCTTTTAATTCCTCTGTCATTACATAATAAGTTGAACTCATTTGATATAAAATCTCCTCCTCTTTCATATCTCAGGCATCTCAATTTCTTACCTGTCTCTTTTCCAAATTTTGCCAAATACCACTTAAACAACTAAAAAGCATCATATTTTTCTTTGAGAAACATTACAGTCGTCATTATAGAGTAATCATTTAAAAAAAGTATGAAATATTTATCACCTCGATAGATTTGTACACCAATAGGTCCACAAAGGTCAGTATGAACCAATTCCAAAACATTTTTAGAAGTATAGGTTTTTCTCTTAAAACTAGACTTTTTCATTTTCCCCAACTGACATTGCTTACACATAACATTATCAGGTTTTGTCAATCTTGGTAACCCTCTTACTCTTTTCATCTTACTAATGTTTACCAAATTGTCAAAGTTCACATGACATAACCTCTTATGTCATAATCATATATCATCATATTGTGCAAACAAACATATCTCATCAGATAAATCTAGATAGAACAAATTACCTCTTGTATGTTCTCCACTTCCAATCAATTCACCAGTAGCATCAAAGATTCTAGCCTTTCTGTGATGGAACTCAACTCAGTATCTAGAAGTATTTAACTGACCAACACTCAACAAATTATAGTTTATCCCTTCAACCCAATAGGCATTGCCACATGTGATCTTATCAGTTAGTTGTATTGATCATTTTCCTTTCACAGGACATGGTTTGTCATTACCAAACTTAACACTACCACCTTTGCAATAGTTTAAGGTTTCAAATTTACTTTTATCAATAGTCATGTGATGTGAGAAACCACTATCAATTATCCATCTATCACCTTTACTCATATATGAAATAAGTGCATTTTTTTCATCTTCATCAGAATCATCTTTCATGGAAACATAAACAACTTCTATATCACTGTCATCAGATTTATCAAATTCACTATCAGTTTCTTCTTTGGCAATATAGTAGGATTTCTTACATGTGTCCTTATAGTCCTTTTACCTTCTAAAATCTCTATCATCCCTTTTGTCTTTATACTTTATTTCTCTTCTCTCATCCTTGTCATTCCTGTCAGGACATCTTGTAGCAATATGGCCAACTTTTTTACATGAAAAACATATTATAGGAAGTTTACCTTTGAATTTTCCTCTTCCTCTCAGTAGTCTTCTAGCCATAAGTGGTTCAATTTCATCAAGATATTCATTAGAAGTGTCACTTCCTCTATTCACATGTCTTTCTTTTCCTTTCTATGATTTATGAAGAGTCAATTGTGATTTGAATGTAGAATCAACATGGTGAGCAGTGAAATTATCAAAATTTGGCATTTCAAAAGTAGTAAGTCTACCAACTAGAGCTTCTAGAGTTAAGTTTTTACTAGGAGTACATCTTAGTTCTTGTATATCAAATACTCTAATAACATATATAGGAAGTAAGCCTCTCATTACTTTGCTAATAATAGTATCATCACTAATAGTTATATTATCTCCTCTAATAGCATTTACAATCTCCTTGACTCGGCTACAATACTAAACAATAGTTGCACCATCTTCCATTATCATTTCATCAAACTTGCCTCAAGATTTTAGATTTGGCTCTTAGTACATTTGTATCACCTCCATAGATAGTTTCCAGTGTATCCCACATTTCTTTTGCAGTTTTGCAATCTTTTATATATTCACATTCAGGAGAGCTTAGGGCTGATGCAATCTCAACCATTGCTTGGTTGTGTTATTGTTTTTATTTCATCTATTGAGTTGTCAAAAGAGTAGGAATTTTTATGTAATCATTTTCCACATAGTATTTTGTAGCATCTCCAATTCCAGCTAGGTTTCCATGCAGGAAAGTTCTCTTTGTTCAACCTCGGTACCTCCTTTTTATACATCTTGATCTTTAGCTTCAAGTACCATCAAAATGTTATATAAAAGAACCACAATGCTCTGATACCAATTGTTAGAATGATTCAATATATTTGAGAGGGGGATGAATTAGTTATCCTAAGTCCTCATGTACCAATTGAAATTTCAAACACTTCAACCAACTCATATCCACTCAGTAATCCACTCGGTCTCTATAGCATATAATCAATAATATAAAATTGTAGTTTTTTGTCCTAATGTAATCAACTTGCAAGATATAAAACTCTTAACAGTACAACACATCAAATAACATTCACACAAGTATGACACCTAGATTTTACATGGAAACCCAATATGAAAAAAACCACCAGTAACATGTTACCGATTTTTCACTCTTCTGAAGTGATCTTCGTGAAAATCAAACTCGGTTAAAGGTTAAAATACACACTGTTAAATGTGACCCAATTAAAGGATTTAATCACCCTATTAAAAGTGAACCTTGTTAGAGGGCTTAGATCATTCCATTAGAATGTCACCTTGATTAAAATATTTAACAATATGACTGTTAGGTCAATCTTGTTTAAAATAATTTTGCAACTAATACAATGGTTAGAAAGTAATAGAAAATTTTGATCTGAAACATACAACTCACTTTGCAAATATAGATCCAATTATAGCTCAAATGTTAATTCACTAACTAACCTCCATTATCATTTCTATTACTCAGATCTGCTTGGAAATCCTTCAAGCAATCATCACTGTGCAGTCTTATACTGCTCTTTTCAGCCTTTTCTTCCTTCTTTTTAGATTTTCCAATCAACTAAATTAACCTCTACCACACACACATAACCTAAAATTAGGTTAATCTTATACCTCTCTGATCAGGTAGCTCGATCTATTGCTGCTTAATCATCACCATAGATCTTAGGGCTTGGTCAGTTCCAACGAATCCTTTCAACATTTCATTTCCATATACATTGTAGAATACATCCTAAAACTCCTTCTTGAACCCATACATAAAAATAGTTAAACATAAATTAAATACTCATTTAATTCTCCACAACAATCATCCTTATCTTAAATATGCTTTACATATCCCAAGAAAATCAACTATGTCAGCTGGGATCTCAAATCTCTCAAACTATCAAAATATTGACACTTGGTCAATATTGTGTTCTTCTACTCATTCATCACTAGATAACTCGGTAATTCACTGATACTCAAAAAATATTGATGCTTGTTTGACACTAAATTTTCTCATCATGTACTGGTTCTCAGTCGACACTTGCATCACTCAGCATAAATATAAGTTCCTTAATCTTCTACTTTGTTACTCGGTCAAGACTAATCTTGTAGTCATCCAAACTTCACTTAACCTTAAGATAAACAATATATTACCTGTCAACGTGCGATCTCATCAAGTACCCATTGTAGTTTCACATAACTGAACCATTTCACCAAGTCTTCTTGTTATCTCTCCTTTTCAAATTTTCTTCATCAATCAATTGATATGACACTTTACAATATAGCAATTGTCTTACTAATTAAGGTTTGACATCAATGGAAATATAAAAAGTGTTTCAATTGTAGTTTCTAACACTAAATGGATTTTTAGGCACAAATTGAATAAGCATGGAGAAGTTATCAGAAATAAAGCTAGATTGTTTTGCAAAGGTTATGCACAAGAAGAAGGCACTGATTATGGAGATAATTTTGCACATGTTTCTAGATTGGAAGCAGTTAGCATACTTATAGCTTATGCTTCTTACAAAGGATTCAAAGTATATAAGATGGATGTTAAGTCTCCATTTCTTATTGGGATACTTGAAGAAGAAGTATACATTGAGAAACCTGAAGGATTCATTGTAAAAACAAACAAGAACAAGGTATGTAAGTTACATAAATATTTATATGGTTTGAAACAAGAAAAATGAGCATGGTATGAGATTGAACTCTTATCTAACCAAAATAGGATTTCAGAGAACAAGTGATAACAGTAATTTTTACTTAAAATGTAACAGTGAAAATAAATTTTTGATTACTGAAATTTTTTTTGATGATATTATTTTTGGAGGCAATGACACCTTATGTAAAGGATTTGTTGATGAAATGAGAAAAGAGTTTGAAATTTCAATGATTGGAGAGATTAAGTTCTTTCTAGGTCTACACATCTTACAAGTTACTGAAGGGATCTACATTACACAAGCTAATTATATCAAAGAGAACCTCAAAACCTTTGGTATGGAAGATTCCAAGCCTGTTGGAACACCTATGGTTACTAGATGTAAATTATCAAAAGAGGATGACACACAAGATGTGGATAATACTCTTTCCTGATCTATGATTTGTAAATTGCAGTATGTTGTTCATAGCGGACCTGATATAGCACATGTTGTTGGGATTGTTGCAATATTTTCTTCTAATTTGAAGGAAACGCATATGTCTGCAGTAAAAAGAATTTTGAGATATCTGAAAGGAATAGAAGAATTTGGTTTATTATACAAGAAACAAGGTACTTTTAATCTGCAAGTCCACACTTTTCAAATTGGGCTGGAAGTATTGATGATAGGAAAAGTACTAGTGGAGGTGATTTCTTTCTAGGTGAAAGATGGTTACGTGGCTGAGCAAGAAACAAAGTTGCATTTCACAGTCTACTGTCGAGGCTGAATATGTTGTTGGTGCTATGAATTGTGCAAATATAGTATGGATTAAACAATTACTTGAAGGTATGAAAGAGGAGATCAAAGATCCTATGACTATTTTTTGTGATAATACAAGTGTTATTAATATATCAAAGAACTTGGTTATCCATTCAAAGACCAAGCACATTTCTATCAAGTATCACTACTTGAGAGAACAAGTTCAAGAGAAAATGCAAGATTGGAATATGTGAATTCAAAGGAACAATTGGCTGGTATCTTTACAAAGCCACTGCCTAAGGATTCTTTTGAGTATCTAAGAGGTAAATTATGGGTTCTTCCCCTATCAAATTTTCACTAAGATGCATGAGGCATGCTCCATCAATTCTATATTTCATTAGAATATCTATTTTTGAATTGATGGTAGTATGACACATTTTAGGTGATTTGTGAAGTTGTGAAAAATTTTGTATGTAATTATTTATGAGTACATGTCACGTATAATCCACTACTGGAACGAGTTTTCATAAGTATGCCTTTTTGGCATTATTTTCAAAGAGGGAGAGAATCAATTGATGGAATGAAATGATGACATTTATCCAAGAGGGAGATTTAGATTGAAAGATCAGATATCATAGAGGAAACAAAAATATCAACTCAGAGAGAGTACAGTTATCTATTTGAGAGTTGTCATCATCCATTTCTATAACACTTTTATAGTGGTTGGCATCAATGCCAAAGAGGGAGATTGTTGATTAACTGATGAAGATCTGATGGAGATGATGAAGACCGAGTGATACTGAGTATCATGATTGTAGAAATGGGTGGATCAATTATTGTTTTGTCATTGATGTCCTGAAATTGATTAATTGGTTTTTATTGTGTTACCATATCTTAAGAGGAGAAGTTAAATGGGTGAGAAATACAGATCAAACAATGATGAAGCAATGTTGATATAGTTTTTTGCTACTATATATTTGATGTTATCAAATTGATATATTTGATTGAGGATGTCAGAGTTTGAAAATAGTTACTCTACCACTATAGACAGAGTCAGATGGTATAGAGTTATTAAAAAGTTGTATGAGTTAGTCACAATTATCGAACACTGAGTGAAAGTTAAGCACTAAGCATCGAGAATGAGTTAGACACCGAGCAGTGAATGAAGATAGTTATCGAGTTGCAAAGCAATTTTTACCGAGTTCAGGATATTGATTGTAAATGATGATAAGATCAAATTTAATGTGAAACTATGATGATTTGGATGAGGAAAATAATTAAATGAAGTTTTTTATGATATCTATGAATGGGAAAATTAAATGAGAAGATCTAAGGTGAAGATTAAGCGGTTAAACAGAAATAAGAGAGTTCCAATAAAATTTCAAGTTCCGAGGTAAAAGTGATTTGTTTTACTTGTTGGCCCATAGAGAGGGGGGGGTGAATCGGTGGACTTTAACAATATCTACTTTCAATCTCTAAATCTGATTCAACTCGGTAAACTATATTTACTGCACTCTAGACAACATGCAACCTTGAACAACTTTAGCAGCAACATTAACACATATCATCCACATAAGATAATGACACATTAACACTAGATTTAATGAGGAAACCCAAATTGGTAAAAACCTCCATGCGACTTGTCACCCACAAATAAAAATACTCTTCTGAAGTATGCTCAGTTAGGAGCCAATCCTATTAAAGATTACAAAACACATTGTCAAATGTGACCTGGTCAAGGGATTTCCCTCAGATCTGTTAGGATCTTCACCCTGTTAAAAGTGGCCTGATGAAAGGACTTAAAACACTCTATTAGAATGTCACCTATCTCTAGGGTTTACAATAGGAATATTATATCCACTCGGTTAAGAGATTTCTCAGATACAAATATGAAACATATAGTAAAACTTGATCTGTTAATGCAGCAACTGTCTTCTACCTTTTTCTTGATCAAATCCTTTTCTACTCACTCAGTCTATTGGGTTCAGTACTTCATCACTTCTTTAATAACTCTTCCATCAATCAATCATAATCTCCATTTAGTCTTATTCTTTTCCCTGTATCACTCGGTGACTTCTCTTTTGTCAACCTTTTTCCTTCCTTTTCATTAATCAACCAGCACCATCTTCATATTGGTGTAACTTTGTTTATATAGACAATATTTTGCCTCTTAATCTCCTTTTTTAGGTTTCCTACAATTCAATCTCAGTCGCTCGATCATCCTTATGATTTCTTGCCGCTCGGTAAAATGCCTAACTTTGGTAAGTCGCCTGACTTTTACCTTGGAACTTGTTCCCTTCTTGGGACTCACAACATTTGTTTTGCCACTTAATCTCTACCTTTGATCTTCATCTTGATTTTTGGTTCTTAGATATTGTAACAAACTTCTTCCTTTCCTGTGGAATCTTCCAGCTCATCATGATCTGTCTTAGATTCAATCTTATCATTAACTTCCAACAACTGTTCCTTGATCGATAACTAACTTTATGACTTGGTAACATGAACTTCACTACTCAATAACTAATAAAGTTTGGTGCCTTTGCATGAACTCGATACTCGGTAACTATGACCAAATAACATTTCCACTCAGTGACTATTTTTTCTTGGTGCTTGATTCTTCTTTCTTTACCGACTGCTCCCTTTGCTTACATTACCGACTAACTTCTCATACTTGGTAGTCTCATTCATTTCCTTTACCGACTTGACTAAACTGTGTTACCGACTTTGTTATCATGAAAACAATGTAGAAAACAATTATACTAATCATCATTAAATCATTGTCTGATCTGTATTAGTTGCCCAGTTAATTTCTTCAACACTTTCATCTTTTCACTTGCTCTCTTTCCTTGTCTTCCTCAACTTGTATTTTACTCCAAATGATATGGAAACTCAATATGAATCAGAAATCAATTGCTTGAAATCAATGACAAAATAACAACTGATCTAAGAGTATTCTACAACTTTGTATACCTCTGATCTTAGTCTTCATCATCATCTCATCATGTCAATATCAGTTGGTTAACAATCTCCCTCTTTGACATTGATGGCAACCTTGGCAATGGATGATGCCAACCTTGGAACCTCGGTCTTTTCTTTGTATCCTGCTTTGCTCCCTCTGAGTTTATTCTTCTTGTGATATACTCAAACTCCCTCTTTCATAATAATTCTTTCTCTGTGTTCCTCAACACTCTTGTTTCTGATAATCATCAATTCACATAATATCTCCCTCTTTTACAACAATGTCAAAGTTTCATACTTCCTAAGAATATTTAGGTAGTGAATCATACCTAGCATGTACTGATAGCTCTTGTCATACATCATTGTTTCCTTTTTTTTTTCACAACTGCAGGCATCACCTCAAGTGTGAAAGCTTGCATCAACTCAGAAAAATAGATATTCCAATAAGTCCTAGAATTGATGTAGCATGCAGCATGCATTTAGTGAATGTTGGGTAGGGTTAGGACCCCTAATTTACCTCTAAGATACTCAAAATCATCCTTCGGTAGTGGCTTAGTGAATATATATGCTATCTGCTCCTTTGAACTTACATATTCCAACATCACATTCTTCTCTTGTACTTGCTCTCTCAAATAGTGATATTTGATAGAAATGTGCTTGGTCTTAGAATGCATAACCAGATTCTTTGATATATTGATAGCACATGTATTATCCCAATAAATAGTAACTGGATCACTAATCTCTTCATTCATTCCTTCAAGTAGTTGTTTGATCCATACAATATTTGCACAATTCATAGTTGCAGCAACATATTCAACCTCGACAGTTGATTGTGAAATGCAAGTTTGTTTCTTTCTCAGCCATGTTACTAATATGTCTCCCAAAAAGAAAGCTCTTCCACTTGTACTTTTTCTATCATCAATGTTCCCATCCCAATCAGCATCAGTGTAGACTCTCAAAGAAAAGTATCCTTTCCTTTTGTATAGTAACCCAAAATCTCCAGTGCCTTTCAGATATCTCAGTATTCTTTTTACTACAGACATGTGTGCCTCCTTTGGATTGGAAGAGAATCTTGCAACAATCCCTACAGCGTGTGAAACATCAGGTCTGCTATGTACAACATACTATAACTTACCAATCATTGATCTGTAGATTGTGTCATCTATTGCCTTTGATTCATCTTCCTTTGATAATTTACATCTAGTGGCCATAGGTGTTCTAATAGGTTTTGAATCCTCCATACCGAATGTCTTCAAGACTTCCTTGATGTACTTTGATTGTGTGATGTAAATCCCATCTTTGGTTTGTTGTATCTGTAATCTAAGAAAGAACTTTATCTCTCCTATCATGGACATTTCAAATTCCTTTTTCATCTCTTCAGCAAATGATTGACTCAATATATCACTTCCTCCAAAAATAATATCATCAACAAATATTTTAGCAATCAAAATTTCTTTATCATCATCACATTTCAAATATAGATTACTGTTGTCACTTGTTCTTTGAAATCCAATCTTGATCAAATAAGAATGCAATGTTTCATATCATGCTTGAGGTGCTTTCTTTAAGCCATATAGTGCTTTGTGCAATTTGCATACCATTTCCTTGTCAATATGATGAAGGGTGCTCCCCTTAATGTCACAAACACACAACAGAAATAGAGAAGCAACAACAATTTGCAAGAACAGAAAATGGGCTTCTTATTATCTCCACAAAGGTGGAATTACAAACTTTCAGAATTACCATATGCAAAGCCTCATGGGTATTCCCCTTACAATATTCTGTAGGACAAAGCCTCGAATTATTACCCAGATCTACCCAGAACTGCCCTAGACAACACTACGGGCCTTCTTTATATAGGCAATTTCCACCGCCCGAGAAGGTTCCAGAAATCTAGCCATTAAGGCCGACTACCCTTAGCATTTAATTATTTTTCACTTTTATTACAAAAGGGTCGGCTTTAAATATTTACAAAACATGAGATTAGGTAGCCCACCTTCCGGAAGCCATATCTTTTGAACCGTAGCGCCGTTTGGCTATTATAACCACTTTCCAGAAAGGGGAGATTGCGATCTACAGTGCCTAACTTGCAAAGCGCCAGTCAACCAGTGGTTCAACCTCGATCCAGAGCCTCTAAAATCTTGAAAATTGAGCTCAAAGATTTTGCACCCTAAAATCTCAACAGTAAATCCTTAATAACTTCGCCAATACAGATGATCTGGCAATGAAATTCAACTGGCATTCTTATATGACTAAGATGAACCTT
>MU224186.1:1711056-1734281 GCA_018584345.1 Thuja plicata
AGCTCAATGAAGAGAATATGTCTCTGAAGGATAAAGTTGAGAATCTGGATGAACAGCTCACAGACAGCCAAATTGCTATTGAAGAAAAGATCAAAGAAAGCAAGCAACTAGATGATGAACTTTTAAAAGAAAACATGAAAGTTCTAAAATTAGAAAACATAAAAAAGAAGTTGGAATCTAAATTAACAAAAGCAAAGGATAAGATTGATAAACTTCACACAAGTTCTGATTCACTTCAATCTCATCTCAATGCACAAAAGCAAAAGGGCGACACTACTGGTCTTGGATTCAATATAACACAAACTGAATTCAATTCATTATAGGAAAGGGAGAAACCTCATGAAGCATCCTTAGAAGCAAGGAAAGTTGAAAATGTTGAAGAGATTAAAGCAAATCTACGAAAAATGGAAATCAAGCAAGTTAACAGAACTTGTTATGCATGCAAAAAACATGGTCATTTGGCAAGAGATTGCAAAAAGGTAAGACCCTTCAATGGTTATTGTTTCTCTTGTAATAAATTTGGTCATAGGGCTATACATTGCAAAACTCAGTCATAGAAGAATCAAAGAAGAATAAATCAAAACAATCAAAGAAATCAACCTCAAAGGAATTTTTAGAACACTACATGTTAGATATGTAACTACAATGGACACACAGCAAAGCAATGCAGCATGATGAACAAACACATCAAACCTCCTATCATTTGTCACACATGTGGAAAGGCAGGACACATCTCAAAATTTTGTAGATCCAAAACTCAGAAGCAAGATGAACCTAAGAAATCACTATTTAAAGAGAAAAGAGAAGTTAAGTTTGTTCAAGCAAATGACGATTCAAGAAAAATTTGGGTTGAAGTAAACAAGGACAAAGATGTTGACAAAGTAGTTGATGCATCCACAATGGACGCACCCTCTACTTTTGCTTGAATAGACCTTCTTGGTCTTATGGGAAGCTATTCTAGCTCAGGACCCCTGTGTGGTTGGTATACTCACCTTTGAGTATACGCCTATGAAATCATGGTTACAAGAACATTATATTCCTATATGCATTCACGCATTGTCTAAAATGCATCAGGATCAAAGTTTCAAAATCACTGGGTAATTTGCATATAGTTGCAAACATTAAATGCGATAGATTGTATAAAAAGAAAGTATTTTATCATCTTCACACTTTCATTCAAAGAGCATAGAATTTGAAGAGCATTGGAGCACTAGACATCAAGGCACGAAGGCATAACAGATTTGGTAGTTGACCAAATGGATAAAAGTTTGGAACGGAACCCTAGCAGTCACACCATTTTGGAATTTCGTGAAACCCTATTTAAGCAAACTCCAAGTAAGTATGGCAACTCCAGTTGTGTTTGATATAGCAGAGAGGAAGATATTTGTATTCAAGAGGCATCCATTCAAATCCATACTGGATGATGTGGAAGGGGCTTTCTCCAAAACCCCGCTAGGTGTTGTTCACATGGAAGATATCCGTGCGTACATTTACTGCAAGAAGGAAACAATAGGAGATGCCAAAATAGCTACTCATATGGCATCCATGATGAAACCTGACTACACATTCAAAGATGAATTCATGCACTTGATTGATAACCCTATCTTTGAGTATTCTAATCCGCATGAATTTGATGAGTCTGAATGGGTAAAGATTTTGTTGAGCAGAATACATGATGATGTTTACTGGATTGGTGAGGTCCCTGTGTGTATCACCACAGACCTAATTCATGAATTAACTGGACTTCCCAAGATGGGACCACTCTTTCCCACTGGCAAAGATGTCAATAAATAGATTGAACAAGTTTGTATGTCCATAAGTGAAAAGTGCGGAATGACAGTTGACCCTATCAAAGAAGATGATATAAAAATTATGACAATGATACTCGGATATAAGTTTTAGCAAGCCAGCAGATTGAACAGTGTCTCTACAGCAACAGTCCTAGCAGCTATAAGAATGGTGAAGGATGTTGACGGGGTTTTACTGACCGGGTCTGCCAACAGTCATAAGTTGTCACCGGGTTCCAGGGATACCGGCCAACTCCGCCTGCAAAGGTTGTCCAGGAAAATTATATTCCCCGGGTCTTCAAGCACCTGGGTGTCGGGTCACGATGGTGCGGGGCTCAGTTGGGATAAGTGACTATTTTCGAGGGGGATAGCTAGTTTCTTCAACTCATTACCTCCGGAGATTCAATAAAGTAAGGTTTCCCCTAGCATTCTAAACTTAGCAAATAAAATGAAAAAGATCCTGCAAGGTGAGAAATACTTCATCTAACTATAGTCATGCTTAAACATCCAGAACATCGATAATACTCTGACATACTACACTAAATACCGAAGAAATGCACAACCATCAGTTAGAATTTCATCAGTAGCAAGGGAAAAGAGGTCGTTAATCTACTTTGACAGATCAGAGTAGAAGACATAAAGAACATAAAGCATGAAATGCCATTAACTCAGAAGCAGGGATGCCAACAACATTATTGAAAAGAACTCCTCCTTCTTCATTAACGTCTCTTCCAACTAGCGCTGGTGCGTGATACAATGGTAGCTCTAGGGGAGCATCTAGCTATTAAAAATCAAAATGATGGAGCATTGAGCTCTGTAAACTGAAAATGAGAAATTGCCTTTCTATTACTATGGACAACAAAATCATCAATTTCGCCGACCCCCTAGAAATGGGCCAGTCTGGCTATTTATATAACTATTTTCTAACCCAAACCCTATTTTACATCATGTTCCAATAAAATAC
Source organism: Thuja plicata (assembly GCA_018584345.1). Lineage (NCBI taxonomy): Eukaryota > Viridiplantae > Streptophyta > Pinopsida > Cupressales > Cupressaceae > Thuja > Thuja plicata. Next base: position 1,713,808 of record MU224186.1, read on the forward strand.
TATATCTAGGGGTCGGTACTACCTGTGCCACCCTATAAAAGACCTAGAGACAGAATAGGTCTGTCATATCAGAAGAATAAGACAAGAATATACAGCGGAAGAATCAGCCTTGAGAAAAGGGCCAAGAAGGAGAAGGAAGAAAGTAGGTCCCCCAGGGATCGAGGCTACATGCCTCATAAATGGGAAATGCGGCACCTTATCTCCAATGCACCAAGTGTACCTCTGAATGGCGCCTCGAGAAGACCATCCTGTCAGAAAACCAACTGTTGAATCGACGCCTCTTTGAAGTAGCCAACCACCCTCTGACAGCTTCATCAATCGCTTCTGAAAGTGACCGGTCGACCTTGCAAACCAGGACACGAATCACTTGAAAGAATACAAAATTTTGGATCTGGGATCCGGGAACTTACGTCCAAAATAATAAAGAATACCCAACACTTGAACTTTCCCCAGCTTCCGGAGAAAGCTCAAGGTTTCTTATTGTCGTTGAAAGCCTGGAGGAGGTGGGATATGCCATCTTCATCAATATCTTTTAGGCTAGCCCTTCGGTGCTTCGCCACTTTAATTTGTTCCCCCAAGTCTGGAACATTCTCTTTGAACTCATCGGCCATCCTTGCCATGTCATGACCACTAAGTATCATGCGAGTTAACTTTTCCATTTGGGCCCCGTATATCCCCTCTGGAGATTGATACCAGGACTTCATTATTTCATCAAAACTCCCCAAAACTGAATCTTCAGGGGTATATGTATCTGTGCTAAGGGGATCAGTCCCAGAAGTCTTTATTACAAAAGTCTTAAACAAATTGGAAGAATATTTCACTACTTTAACCTTATCTTGCAGAGAACCTACCAGTTGCTTGATTACCTCCAATGTGAGGTCAAGTCTGGAGTGCTGGGTTCTCACAAAATCAAATGATTCATCCCCTAGAATTTTGGATTCAGAAATCATATCCTCCCCCAGAGTGAGGAGTTCCTCAAGCTCCACCTTCCATGCTTGATAATTCTTGGTGTCACCCTCCCATAGGTCAATAAGAGTCTCCGTCTGGTGTACAACACGTTGGGCCGTATAGAAATCTGGGAGGGTGGATACTAGGAAACATCGGGTGTTTCCTATCTGTAGGGTGACCCACTCGTCCACTACCTGGGCTTTCTTCTTCATTACTCATAGGGAATCTATGTCACTCTATGGTAGATCTTCATAGGTGGAGGCCTCTAGAGGAGCGGCATTAAGGGGTCAAGCCAGCTCAGTGAGCAACCCCATAAGGTTTGCATTCTTTGCCTTTTCTGCTTTGAGCCTCTGAGCTTCTTTTTTGTAATGGGCCTCCACTTCCCTTGCGGCCTCTTTTAGTAAGTCCACCTCACCATGCTTTTCTCTTTTTCCTAGTGATACCTCTGCAACATTATAGTCTCTGGGGTCCGTGGTTGCTTCATCGGCACCTAGGGGAGGTGTCACCACAACGAAAACTATCTCTCTGCCCGGCCCAGTTCGAAGAGTATGAACTATCTGGGCTTTGTTGGCCTTTGGTGGGGCCTAGACTTGGGCCATCATTTTGGCCAGGGAGAGAGGAGTCACGGGAGCAGACTGAGCTTTTCTTTTCTTTCTCTCTATCAACCACTAAGGTGGTAGGGGTGGCCTTCCTAGAAGAATTTGTTCCCTTGATTCTTCCCCAGTGCCCTGCTACTGTTGCTCTTCAGTGGCATGGACCTCATCTGTCCCTCTCCCTGTATCCACTTCTTCTGTAGCAACGTCTCCCTTATCAACCTCCATCTCCTCAGCCTTGTCCTCTTTATCTGGACTTTGGTAGGCTTCCTCGGGGATTTCTTCTTTGAGTTGCTTTTCTTGTTGTTCTTCTTCTTCTGCCAGGACTTCTTCCTCTGTTGGTAGTAGGGGAGGTGTTGGGCTGAGATTTAGAGTTTGGGACACGGTAATCACCTGCCCAAAAGTTGCTCCCGGGAGTGGCCCTTGGAACGTGGTGGTTGGGGTTACGGTTATTCCCAAAGGTCCAGTTTCCCTAGTGGATGCCACTTGTTCACTTTATTTTTATTGGTCCACTCTCATACTTTGCATCACATGAGCTCTAGAGACAATCTTTGGCCTTGGCTCTTCTACCTACTCTTCCTCCTATGAAAATTCTTGTTCAGGAGCCTCTTGCTCTGTAGCTTCCTATTCTGCCCCGGGAACTTTCGTCTCTGTTTGTTTATTGTCCCCCTGCAAGTTTCTGAACTCGTCGGCCGCAAATATATCATCAAATTCTTCTTGCGCAGGGGGACTGGACGGGGCCCTAGTAGGCTCTGCTTCCCTCTTCGGCTCTAGGGAACTGGAAGAGAGGATTTCCACTTGTTGGGCTTGGGATGCTCCCAACCCTGGCTCTGCCTTAGGCTTTTTGTGGAGCCTTTTCTTTCTCTGGGTTACCAAGGGTGGCCCTGCATCTTTTATTGCCGCTGCCTCCATGGGATCCGCCCCCGTTGCCTTAACCATTAAGGCTGCTAATGACGGGGAAGAGGAGGGATGAAGTGGCCCGGCCATTAGTGGTGGAGTGGCCAGCCGCGTTATTAATTTCTCCCTCATCTGCTGGGAGGCTGCCACTGATTGTTTTATTTTCTCTGTGATGGGGACTTCTTGCACAGGAGGGGTTGTATCTATTTCTTTACCTTTATCATCTCTCTACGAAGAAGTCCCGGCCCACGGAGACAACCTCGGTATTGGCTATGGAGTTAACTTTTGTGCCAGCTGAGCTCTTCGATGAGTACTTCTGGGGCACGCCTTCTTAAAATAGGCGTGGCTTTTCTCAACCACTTCTCGAGTGAAGTCTTTGATTGTGGGTCCTTCCTGGACATCCCAATTTACTAGTGGGAGAGCTTTTGTATCGATCCCCTTTGCCTTGTACTAGGGATCGATAGTGGGGGCGATATTTGAGAAGTCCGTTGGGAACCTCTGGAGCTTCAATTTCTGCATCATGTTGGCTGTCATTCTGACGTAGTGCCTACTCCGCACCTCCACATCATCCTGGAAATCTACCCAGAAGTCCTCCATGTGGATATGATGGGGCTCTGAAGCCCGGGGCAGTGTTGTTGCAATCCTGCCATGCGGATCAAATTTTTTCCACGCCAAATAGAATTCCTGCAAGTTATAAATTTTTAGTTTGTTGTCCGCTTCCTTTGCGGCGACCAGGCTGCATGTGTAGTTCCCGCAGGTGATCAGGAATGGGATGTTGGGTATCTTTTTGAGGGCAAAGAGGGCATGCACCTCCATGATTTGCCTGTAATACTCCAAGAGCATGATCTTGTCCCCACAATGTTTGGGCAACAAGTAGGGTTTCCCGAAGAAGCTGGTGACCCTAATGTAGGTGTGTTGTTGGAATTGAATATAATAATATCCATAACTATGGACCAAATTAATCGCCTCTAAGGACAGGTGGTATCCGGCGTCCTGGGTGGGTGTAAGAAGATGGTAATAAATGAATGTGTCATTCACCTGGAAAAAACTGGGGAAGCTAGCCTCCCATTGAACTTGTGGGAAATGGTCCCATAGTGCCTTTTGTCCCGGACCTATCCTGAGCATGCCATTTGTAAGTAGGCCGTGGGAGTGGGGCCTTTGCTGTGCTAGGGCCCAGAAAATATAGGAAGACATGTAAAAAAATTTCTTCCTATTCAGCTACTAGAATTGGGAGTCGACATGGTTGGAAATTATTTTTGCCCAGTCGAAGTATCCTCCCTTGGTGGAGATGTCGAGGAGGAAGTAATACATCCATCGAGCAAACTCTTGGGCAGAGGGCTGCCTAAAGACCCGGGCCAATGCTATCATCCCCATCTAGATGCTCTCCTTGAATTTAGAGAGGGGAATTTCTATCTTCATTCTTTTAGGGTCCCTCTTTGGAACCTTGAGCCAATGGGTATTCGTGTATACCCGGGCAGCATCCTCCAACTGTGTAAATTGAGCCAAGGCATCGGTCCTTGTAACCACTGAGTCTTTATCGAATTGTGGGATTCCCAGTCTGGCCTGGAATGTGACTGGGTCAAGGGATACCAGAGGAGTAGGGTATCCAGTTGGTTCTGTGGCCCCGAGCATAACAGCCCAAATAAAGGAATTATAGTTGGTGGCCAATGTCAAGACAAGCTCCGGAGATTGCACGGAGCATGGGAAACAAGCTGCCTTAAGGATTTCGGAGTCCCCGACGTTGATTGCTAGTTGATCTCCAGCCTGTCGCTAGATGTACATTATTTTTACCAAGGCCTGCATCTCTGGCCATGTCCCGACGCTGGTGTCGGTAATGAGTTTGAATTTGGACTCAATCTTTAAGCCCATGATGACATTGTCCTACACAAATTTTATGGTCAAGGGCATCTTCTCTAGGGCCTTCTCCATTTTAGACTTTACTGCTGCCCTAGTTTCTGTAGCGGAAGGTAGCTCTAGACTCCCGAGTGGAGAAGATGCAGATGCTTCAGACATGTTTGGAAAGTGAACTCTGGGAACCTGCGAGACAAAGCGACCGTCAGAACACATTCAACATAAATATTTTGGGGTCCAGAGATCTTACCACTGCGATGCTCATTTTCCTGAAAAGGTAGCTTTATGCAAAGATAACCAAAAAGAAAACGCATCAGACTTGAGATTTTATTAAACATCTGGGTCTGGGGATTTTGTCACACTTGGTAAAGACATAGGATGGATGATGGTAGGAGACCCGGAGCCTGGAGAAGTGACCGTTAGCGAAGATGTGTAAAAAGGCAAGTCATTAGGCCCACGTGGACGCCACGTGCGTATGCATTAAATGAAAGTTATGGTGATAACGGCGGAGCCAACTATCTGAATGCATGAAAAGTGAAGGCCACTTGGTTGGAATTGATTATGCACATGGAACATAAATGAGGGTCTAACTAGTTTTATGGAAGAGAGAGAAAATTGCCTATTTGAAACCGGCCGAGAGCCAAGTTTCAAACAGGTGGTTTCCTTCCCGGAACAAGTTCATAGGTGAAATATCACCGACACAGGTGGCTCAACCACCTTGTCAAGCCACTCATAAGGATATACATAAAGGTCGAGGGATATATACATCAAAAGCGGAGGGATATACAAAGATTATATAAAAATATACACATATTCATAAATATACAACGTGGAATGACGTCCGTAGGAAAACCAGACAAGGTAGAGACATATATACAGCTATTTAGATATTTTACAAATGGACCACCTCTGCGCAGAGGGTGGATAACCCTCTGGCAGAGCCAACCCACCAACGGGCGGCAAAACTAGAAAATAGAAGATAGACGAAACAGGAAGACGGAAAAATGAAAGCAAGACAAACAAACACCAACCAAACCAGAAGAAAATAGAAAGGCGGGAACGAAAACACCAACCTGAGAATGCCAAGAGGTGGAGGAAAGGAGTTACCGTGGGAGCTCTACAAAAGTTGTAGTTTGTCAAATGGACACAATCGCCACCACGAAGCACTCGTAATCGCCTGAAGATGACTGGAAGTCTTAAGTGCTGATTATCACTAACCCTCTGCAAAGTGCTCTGTTAATCACTTTGAAATTGCTCTGTTAATCACTTTGAGTGCTCGAGAAGTTTTAATCACGGTAAATGTGAAAGTGACAGATAGGTTCAACTTATACCCGTGGTAAAAATGTTAATCCACCTCCTTCCAGCAATCCCTGGACAAGAAAACCCCCAGACCCTAGGCCCCGAATTCTTTGTGACAATATCCTTTTGAACACCATAGCAAAGAATCCTGGAGTCCGGAGTCCGGTTCCCAACAAAGAACGGCCTCCAGGAGTGGAGTCCCAGAGGCGAAAACCAAACAAAACAAGACACAACAACAGGGAAGAAAACCCCGGAGGAGGAGAACAAAAAGGGAAAATAGACAAAGCAAAGCCGCAAGAAAGAAACCAACAAAAGAAAGAAAAAAAAGGGGGACCCAACATTTTGCACACAAAATATAGGGACAGGGATGCAGGGCATAACAAATGGCGACTATCTGGGACAAGAGCCTTAGCGCATTTGAGAACTATAGAATCTCTGGTTAGCAAAACTAGAACAAGCTGCTTCCCGAAGCATCTGACAGGCAAAGAGCAACATATCTGAGAGAATTTATCCACATGGGAATTAGTCTGGAGTCCTTCATCGGCGGTGTCATGTGTGTTTTGGAAGGAAATCAAGCCGATGACCATTGGGAGAAGTAGAGAGGATGCACTAATCACATTGAACTGGTCGTCAATTTGCTCGTTTCCCCCAGAGGCCAGAGTTTTGTCCCACTTTTCTTCTTGTTATTTTGTTTATTTCTAGGAGGGGAAGGCGGTACTTCTTTCACCATTAAGCTTAAGCTTAGCTAATTTTAATGGCGGTACTTCTTTCACCTGTCCACCAATACTTAGATGTTTGAAGAGGGGACAAAGCTCCAGACTCGGAAAGAATTCTTTAAAGTTTAGACCTAGGTCAACCAATTAGTACAACCGATCTACCCTCGGCGTGTCGGATTACTCGTTCCTTATATTACTTGTGTTCACTGATTTCCAGACTCCCAGAGACAACACCCGATGGAGACCGCTCAAAACGTGCCACATCCCATGAAATAGCCTCAGAGACCGGGCTGACCACTGCTAAAGACAGATTCTAAAGTTCGCCATGCCATAGACATCGTACCAGAGACCAAAGTTATGCGAAGCATTCCAATTCCTGCATGACTGAACAAAGCACCGGGACCGGAAGAGCACCAAAAATAAAAACAAAAATAACACAAAAGGACTACCCTGGAGGACAGCTGACGAGGCTATTTACAAGACAGGGTACCTCGCAACGAGACACCCAGAAGAAGTATTTACAAGTGGGAGGCTTTACATACATTACAACTTTGGAAAAACTTACCCTACTCAAAGTAATGTTTGAGAAACTACCCATTAATGGGCAATATCACAGGTTCACCAGTCAGGGTGTTAAGGAGGTAAGTATTTGCCCCGCAAATTTTGGAAATCAGGTATGGTCCGAGCCAGAGGCGTTGAAACTTGGTATGCTTTCCTTTTTCTCCTGGGCCTTGTCCCACAACAAGACCAGATCTGAGACCTGAAAAGCCTTGTATTGGGCTCTTCTATCAAACCATCATTTTACCACTGCTTGATGATGCGCAAAATATTCAAGGGCTACGTCTCCCTGTTCTTCCATCCGCACCAGATTTAAGAGTTGAACCTCCACGATGTTGTCCCCATTGCTAAATTCCTGCATAACTGTAAAACTAGGATCTATAAGTTAATTGGGAATACAGGTTTCTGACCATAAACTAGATGGAATGGGGATGTCCCCAGGGTAGCTTTAACACAAATGCGGTCCGCCTAGAGGGAAAATTTCAACTTTTGATGCCAATCCAAGGATTCTTCTTTAACAGGTGTTTGATCACTTCAAGTAAATTTTTGTTCATTGATTCAGCAACGTCGTTTCCCTGGGGATAATAGTTGCTGGAAAACTTCAAGGTGATCCTCCGATTGTAGGTCCATTCAAGTAGCTGTGCCGAAGAAAATGCCAGACCATTGTCACATACCAAACCAGAGGGCATTCCAAACCTTGTGACGATGTTTTCTTCCAGGAATTTGATAACTACGTCCGCTGTATTGTTTTTGCAAGGTATAGCCTCAGACCACTGAGTGCAGTAATCAGTAGCAGTGAGAATGTAGCGGTGGTTGGAAGACGAGTTGGGGTTGATTTCCCTGATGAAGTCAAATGCCCACTGGGCGAAGGGCCTAGCCTTGTAGACTGGTTGCAGAGGCATAGCTGGGTTATGCTCATGATGCGCTGAGGTTTGGCAAGTATGGCATTTCCTAACATGAGTGTAAACATCCTTGAATATATAGGGCCAATAATATCTGGCCCAAAGGATCTGATGGGCAGTGGCATCGGCTGAACCATGCCCGATTCTGAACTGCCCGTAAAATTTGTTAATCACTTGCACTGCTTGGTCTCTGTTGATGAACCAGAGCTACACTCCCTCATAATTTTTGTGGTAGAGCATAGAGTTTTTGATCACGAAGTGAGCGCTCTTCATCCGCAAGGTGCGGCATTTGTGGGGAGGTAATCTGTCTGGGCATTTATTATTTAGTAGCAAGTATACCAAATTGATATACCACGGGTCTTGGGTAATGGCCTCCACTGTGTAAGTTTGACATTCTATGTGGGGAGTCTCTTCTGCCATTGCTTGACTTAGTCCCTTGCCCTAGACTATCTTCATGGGCTGCATTTCTAAGTCATACTCCTGGAGGATGGCCATCCATTTCCCTCGTCTCTCACCCAATTCGCTCTGCATTAGTAGGGACTTGACGGCCTGGTCCAGAATGATAGCATGCACCTTGCTCCGGAGAATATAATGTCAGAACTTTTTCACAGAGTGAACTAGAGCAAAGGCCTACTTTTCCAATGATGAGTATCGGACTTCAGTGTTCTTAAAGGGGGAGCTCATGAATGCTATTGGTCATTCTTCCCCTTCAACCTTTTAGGTAAACACTATCGTGGCAGAATGCGGCGAAGAAAAAGAGTAAATGTAAAATAGAAGGGAATAGTCCAGACTAGCCAGGACAGGTGCTTCTGCTATTGTCTATTTAATCTGGGCGAACACCCGCTTTTCCTTAGAGCTCCACTCAATCTTGGTATCTTTCTTCATCATCTCGTTGAGCGGTTTAACTATTTCTGCGAACCCCATGATGAACCGCCGGACAAAGTTAATCTTTTCAAAGAAGGATCGCATCTCTTTCTTGCTGCCAGGCATTTGTAAGTTTAGCAATGCTTCGACTCTATCAGGGTCTATGGATATACCCTTCTCAGAGATGATATGCCTAAGCAACTTCCCCTCAGTGACCCCAAATATGCACTTCTTAGGGTTGAGGGATATTCTATACTGGCGACATCTCTCACAGATTTGAGCGAGATGGGCGGAATGATCACGCCTGTCCTGGGAAAAGATGGTCAAATCATCCATGTAGATGATTATGCACCGATTGACAAGGCCCTCGAACGCGATGTCCATGGCCTTTTGAAATATAGCCCCTGTATTGATCAGACCAAAGGGCATTCTCTTGTATGCAAATGTTTCCCACTTGGTGGTAAACGCTGTTTTCTCCCTATCTTCATACTTGACCATGACCTGGTTGTACCTCGAGTGTCCATCCAAGAAGGACATCATCTGAGATCCATTCACTATCTGCAACACCTCATCCAATGAAGGGAGAGGGTGATTATCTTTCTTAGAGGCCTTTTTCAGGTTTCAAAAATCCACGCAAAGGCAGATCTCACCATTCTTCTTTCTCACGGGGACCAAGTTGGCAACCCACATAGTGTGCCAGATTGGCAAGATTATCCGGGCTGAAAATAGCTTTTCTACCTATTGATAGATCAGAGGCTCCATCAGGGTTTTAACCGGTCATTGCTTTTGCCAGAAGGGCTTAGCATCAGGTTTCAAGGGAATAGTATGGGTCATGATAGATGTGTCGTATGTTTTCAGGTCTTCATAACCCTAGGCAATTACATCAATGTATTCTCAGAGAACTACGAGAATCTTCTCCTTTTCCTCAGGGGAACAGGAGGTACCAATGTGAATAATATTTTTCTCGTCGGGCTGGCCAATGTTAATCTTTTCAAACTTTCCTCCCTTAGAGGAGGATAACACCTTCTCCCGCGCCCGAGGGTCCGAATCAAAGATTCATTCCAATGGAACCATTCCCTTTGGGATGGTGTTAGTAAGTAGGTCCATGATCCCATCGTCTTCATCACCCTTCCTGGTGTCTTCATGGTCTCGTTCTTCTACTACCTAATTTTTGAAGATGCCAACATTCACCATGAAGGCCAGGATATGATGATCATCCTCAAAAACCTGAAAGTGGGTGACATTGTCTAGAATAGACGGGGCAGGGATCATCTCAACTGAAAATCTCTGGAGTTTCAAGCCGGCCATTGGCTCAAGTGTGCTGGAAAAAATAGCAAGGGCATCCGGGACGTAGTTTCATCGCCAGGGAATGAGGTCAAAGCCGAAGGCATCAAAATCTTCAGTGAGGCTCCAAGCCCGGTTGTGGTATGCGGCCAGCCTTTTGTCATGACATGTGTATTGACTTTGGACTTGTTTAATAATCAACTCTGAATCACCCAGAACCCGGAGGCGGGTGACACCTTTCCTTAACATGAATAAGAGTCCAAGGACCAAAGCCTCGTACTCTGTGACATTGTTCATGTAGTTAAATTGCAGTCTATAGGATGTCAGGAAGGACTTCCCTCGCGGGTTGATCAGTTCTACTCTAGCCCCGCAGCCTTGTTTGGATCGGAACCCATCAAAATTAAGGGTCCATAGGTCATTGTTCGTAATCTGGGGCTGGGGAGGGGGAGTATTCTTTGGATTATTGCTGGGAGACCTAGGGGTTCCTTCCCGGACCACCGGTGTGAATGTAGAATTTACCTCCGAAGGTGTTTGGATTTGGGATTCCCGGGGAGATGGTACCAGAGGAGTGCATCCCATAGTATTGGGCCCTGAGGAATCAGTTACATGTTGTTTATCCCGGAAGGTATCGAGATGCTGGTTAGCGATCGAAAGACATGGCCCACACTCGAGTTTTGAATGTTTCTGATAGTGTACTCGGCACCAAGTGCCAGATAGGAGTGTGGCAAGGGTTGTTGTGGTGCCTTGAGAGTCAGCCTCAACTCTCATCTTTTCTTCTAGGTACTGGGCTCTCTACAACACGGTGGGATCCTCTCCAAGGATGAAGTCAAATGTTAAGATTTCAAAGGGTCGGTACACCCCCAGAGAAGTTTCATAGAAAAAGACCTCATTGACCCTTCCAACCTCGGTAAGGGCCTGCTTCATCTGGGGTTCACTTTCGACCCAGATCTTATTTGATTCTCCTTCCCATGGAAGACATAGATGGGTGAAGTCGGTCAAAAAGTACCCATTCAGGGATTTAGACCAATTCTAACTTAATAACATCCTGTAAGTTTTTGGGATGTCCACCACTTGGATGTCAATTATGCTGGCTATCCTGGGGTCCTGGATAAGCTGTATTCAGACATTCTTCAATTTCCCCACCATTTTTATAGCAGTTTTATCCATCTGGATCACTGCACCATTAGATGGGGTGGGATGGAATCTGAGCTTCTGACAGATGGACAAGGGCATGATATTACCTGAAGCTCCAGATTCCACTAGGCAATTGTGTATATTTTTGCCTTGGATATTCAGGCCTAGTAGGAATGGGGGATCTTCATTATTTCCCTGGAAGATGGCCGCATTAGCATCTTCAAACAAAACAGTCTTTGGCGAGCGGGTGACAGCTTCCAGGTTCCCCAAGAGCTTTAGAAGAGACTTCTTTTGCTTGGGACAGTTTAACAGAACCTCCATCAAAGTCATGGAGGTGGTGGTTTGTTCTAACCCCTTCGTGATGTCGAATCTTCCTTCGGGGAACCGGTGATTTCCCTCGGTGGGATCTGTTGCTTGGTTACAGCTAGGACCCTTCAGAAGAGCGGATCGGTCAGTCATGTTATTTCAGGGAGGAGGGGTGTCTTTGATAGGGGGTGTGGGCATGTAAGTTGGCCCTTTACCAACCTGACTCTGGGTATTATATGGAGTTTGTGGGTTGGTAAAGGCATTGGCCTCAAAGGGCGGGATAGATTAATCAAAGAATCCATGCAGTTTAGATTCTTCTTCATCTTCCCTGGAAGTTCTGAAGAAGATGGTGTCGCAGGTGAAGGCACTATGGGTTGCCTCTTGGACAGGAGGTTCTAGAGGGGTGGTATCGTGCGACTGTTGCCTGTCTAGTTGGGAGATCATGATGACCTTTTCCAAGGTGGCACAATTCACCTCATTGTGTGAACCAGTGTCGTGCAATCTACACCAATTAGTCATGGGCTGAAAGTCTACAACTGGTGTAAAATGTGATGGTCTAGCACCATTTTGGTTGGTATTTTGGTTCGGAGGTGGGCCTCCAATGTTCATGTTATTATTTCATTGTTGTTGGTTGAGCCTAGGCCCATTGTTGAAGTTTCTCCCTTTAGCATTGTTGTTTCATTGGCTGAAGAAAATGTTTCCCCTCTAGGAATTTGAATTTTAGGGTGCGTGAGACCCCGCCTTCAGTTGGCCCATGTCCACTGTTAAGGTAGACAACATTCACCGGAGGGATTCAACCTCGGCGGTCAACTGAGTGTTGGTGTCACAATGTGATAGTTGTTGTTTTTGGCTTCCTGGAAAGGCAGCAGTATTGGCCAGAGTCGAGGGCAGCAATCCTCCAGTCGTGGATGACTGAAAGAAGGGCACTCCAGACGGTTGTGTCTGAGACTATTGTGCCTACTGCGGCTGATTCCAAGGGAAAAATTCCAGACCTAGCATCAGCTGGGTCTATGTTAGGTAAACGTACTAGGCATGTTGGTCTATCAAAGGCGGTGGGGGATTCATTGCCATCAAAGGGGCTCCCGTTGCTAGATTGGGGTTGTATCCCCTGGCAAATGCAGTCCCACTGGGGACCATGTTGAAGGGCGTACTCTACCCAATCCCGCCTGGGGATTTGCTGAGGCCACGGGACAACTCTAAAGCTAGATTATAGACTTTCTCCAAGGTGTCCTGGTCTCCCACGGTGGTTGTTCTCCAAAGGAGAGTGGCAACAAAAGGGTCCATCGCGTTAAGATAGGTCTATATGGTTACTTCTGGGGATGGAATAAAAGGGCCTGTGCACCGCTTCAGGGAACGCTGGAACCTATGGTTGAATGTTGCAATGGGTTCATTGGGTTCCTTCCTAATGGAGATGAACTGGCTATGGGACCAGGCTTGGTCCACGTGCACATGAAAGGCAACCAAGAAGGCGTCCTCCATGTCCTGCCAGCTATTTATGGAGTTGGCAGGAAGGTTTAGGTACCAGTTCAACTCACCTTGTCCTAAAGACAAGGGAAACATCTGAGTCACAACATCTTCATGCTGGATCCAATGTCGGTTCATGGCATCTTTGTATGCTTGTAAATGCTCTTCTGTGGTCCGCGAGCTTAAGTGCTCATATCGTGGGCAGATCTTCTCCGAGTGGGAGGGTAAGTCATTATTTGCACCCAGAAAAGTTCCCATTGGGGACCCGGTGTTTCTGAAATACGCATCCATCGGGGGAACTATATGTTGGGTAGTTTGAGTATTGGTTCCTGGGACTATCTAAGAATTTTGGGTATTCTGATGTATGTTGGACCCCCAGACAATCGTGGCTGGTGTGATTTTTAAGGTCTGTTTCTTGCGAGCAGGAGGCTCAAGTTTTACAAACCTTCCGGGGTTCAGGGCAGATCTAAGGATTCTTTTGAATTTCACTAGGGAGAAAGACCCAATCCCACTGAAGGCTTGCCTCTTAGAACTATAACTCAGGGAACCCTTGAGAGGTGTAAAATCAGAATCTCAGGAGGGGGATGAGTTCATGCCCTCCTTCTAGTGCCAGTTTCTATTAACAGGGTTTTGCTAACCGGGTCTGCCAACAGTCATAAGTTGTCACCGGGTTCCGGGGATACCGGCCAACTCCGCCTGCAAAGGTTGTCCAGAAAAATTATATTCCCTGGGTCTTCAAGCACCTGGGTGTCAGGTCACGGCGGTGCGGGGCTCGGTTGGAAGAAGTGACTATTTTTGAGGGGGATATCTAGTTTCTTCAACTCATTACCTATAGAGATTCGATAAAGTAAGGTTTCCCCTAGCATTCTACACTTAGCAAATAAAACAAAAAAGATCCTGCAAGGTGAGAAATACTTCATCTAACTATAGTCATGCTTAAACGTCTAGAACATCGTTAATACTCTGACATACTACACTAAATACCAAAACAATGCACAACCATCAGTTAGAATTTCATCAGTAGCGAGGGAAAAGAGGTCATTAATCTACTTTGACACATCAGAGTAGAAGACATAAAGAACATAAAGCATGAAATACCATTAACTCAGAAGTAGGGATGCCAACAACATCATTGAAAAGAACTCCTCCTTCATTAATGTCTCTTCCAGCTAGCGCTGGTGCGTGATACAATGGTAGCTCCAGGGCAGCATCTAGCTATTGAAAATCAGAATGATGGAGCATTGAGCTCTGTAAACTGAAAATGAGAAATCACATTTCTATTACTATGGACAACAAAATCATCAATTTCGCCGACCCCCTGGAAATGGGCTAGTCTGGCTATTTATATAACTATTTTCTAACCCTAACCCTATTTTACATCATGTTCCAATAAAATACTATATCTGGGGGCCGGTACTACCTGCGCCACCCTACAAAAGACCTGGAGACAAAATAGGTTTGTCATATCAGAAGAATAAGACAAGAATATACAGCAAAAGAATCAGCCTCGAGAAAAGGGCCAGAAAGGAGAAGGAAGAAAGTAGGTCCCCCAGGGATCGAGGCTACATGCCTCAAAAATGGGAAATGCGGTGCCCTGTCTCCAATGTGCCAAGTGTACCTTTGAATGGCGCCTCGAGAAGACCATCCTATCAGAGAACCAACTGTTGAATCGACGCCTCTTTCAAGTAGCCAACCACCCTCTGATAGCTTCATTAACCGCTTTCGAAAGTGACCGGTTAGCCTTGGAGACCAGGACACGGATCACTTGAAAGAATACAAAATTTTGGATCTGGGACTCTGGGATCTGGGAACTTACGTCCAAAAGAATAAAAAATACCCAACGCTTGAACTTTCCCCGACTTTCGGAGAAATCTCAAGGTTTCTTATTGTCGTTGAAATCCTGGAGGAGGTGGGATATGCCATCTTCATTAATATCTTTCAGGCTAGCCCTTCGGTGCTTCGCCACTTCAATTTGTTCCCCTAGGTCTGGAACATTCTCTTTGAACTTGTCGGCCATCCTTGCCGCGTCATGACCACTAAGTATCATGCGAGTTAACATTGCCATTTGGGCCCCGTCTATCCCCTCTGAAGATTGATACTGGGACTTCATTATTTCATCAAAACTCCCCAAAACTGAATCTTCGAGGGTATATGTATTTGTGCTAAGGGGATCAGCCCCGGAAGTCTTTATTACAAAAGCCTTAAACAAATTGGAAGAATATTTCACTACGTTAACCTTATCTTGCAGAGAACCTACCAGTTGCTTGATTACCTCCAATGTGAGGTCAAGTCTAGAGTGTTGGGTTCTCACAAAATCAAATGATTCATCCCCCATAATTTTAGATTCAAAAATCATATCCTCCCCCAGAGTGAGGAGTTCCTCAAGCTCCACCTTCCATGCTTGATAATTCTTGGTGTCACCCTCCCATAGGTCAATAAGAGTCTTCGCCTGGTGTATAACACACCGGGCCATAGAGAAATCTGGGAGGGTGGATACCAGGAAACGCCGGGTGTTTCCTATCTATAGGGTGACCCACTTGTCCACTGCCTGGGCTTTCTCCTTCATTACTCACAGGAAATCTATGTCACTCTGCGGCATATATTTAGAGGTGGAGGCCTCTAGAGGAGCGGCATTAAGGGGTCAAGCCAGCTCAGTGAACAACCCCATAAGGTTTGCATTCTTTGCCTTTTCTTCTTTGAGCCTCTGGGCTTCTTTTTTGTAACAGGCCTCCACTGCCCTTGTGGCCTCTTTCGGTAAGTCCACCTCACCTTTCTTTCCTCTTTTTCCTAGTGATACCTCTGCAACATTATAGTCTCTGGGGTCCGCGGTTGCTTCATCGGCGCCTGGGGGAGGTGTCGCCACAACGGCAACTGTCTCTCCGCCCGGCCCAGTTCAAAGAGTATGAACTATCTGGGCTTTCTTGGCCTTTGGTGGGGCCTAGACTTGGGCCATCATTTCGGCCAGGGAGAGAGGAGTCACGGGAGCGGACTGAGCTTTTCTTTTCTTGCTCTCTATCAACCACTAAGGTGGTAGGGGTGGCCTTCCTGGCAGAATTTGTTCCCTTGATTCTTCCCTAGTGCCCTATTGCTATTGCTCCTCAGTGGCATGGACATCATCCATCCCTCTACCTATATCCACTTCTTCTGCAGCAACATCTCCCTTATCAACCTCCATCTCCTCAGCCTTGTCCTTTGTATCTACCTCTTTATCTGGACTTTGGTAGACTTCCTCGGGGATTTTTTCTTCGAGTTTCTTTTCTTGTTGCTCTTCTTCTTCTGCCAGGAATTCTTCCTTTGTTGGTAGTAGGGGAGGTGTTGGGCCAAGATTTAGAGTTTGGGCCGTGGTAATCACCTGCCCAAAATTTTCTCCCGAGAGTGGACCTTGGAATGTGGCGGTTGGGGTTACGGTTATTCCCAAAGGTCTAATTTCCCTAGTGGATGGCACTTGTTCACTTTGATTTTGTTGGTCCACTCCTAAACTTTGCATTACATGAGCCCCAGAGACAATCTCCAGCCTTGGCTCTTCTACCTGCTCTTCCTCCTGTGCAAATTCTTGTTCAGGAGCCTCTTGCTCTGCAGCTTCCTGTTCTACCCCGGGAACTTCTGTCTCTGTTTGTTTATTGTCCCCCTGCAAGTTTCCGAACTCGTCGGCCGCAAATATATCATCAAATTATTCTTGCACAGGGGGACTGGATGGGGCCCTAGCAGGCTCTGCTTCCCTCTCCAGCTCTGGGGAACTGGAAGACAGGATTTCCACTTGTTGGGCTTGGGATGCTCCCAACCCTGGCTCTGCCTTAGGCTTTTTGTGGAGCCTTTTCTTTCTCTGGGTTACCTAGGGTGGCCCCGCATCTTTTATTGCCACTGCCTCCATGGGATCCACCCCCGTTTCCTTAACCATTAAGGCTGCTAATGACGGGGAAGAGGAGGGACGAAGTGGCCCGGCCATTAGTGGTGGAGTGGCCAGTCACATTATTAATTGCTCCCTCATCTGCTGGGAGGCTGCCATTGATTGTTTTATTTTCTCTGTGATGGGGACTTCTTGTACAGGAGGGGTTGTATCTATTTCTTTACCTTTATCATCTCTCTATGAAGAAGTCCCGGCCCCCGGAGACAACCTCAGTACTGGTTGTGGAGTTAACTTTGGTGCCGATTGAGCTATTCGACGGGTACTTTTGGGGCACATCTTCTTAAAATATGCGTGGCTTCGCTCGACCACTTCTCAAGTGAAGTCTTTGATTATGGGTCCTTCTTAGGCTCCTAGTTTACTGGTGGGAGATATTTTGTATCGATCCCCTTTGCCTTGTACTGGGGATCGATAGTGGGGGCAGTATCCGAGAAGTCCGCTGGGAACCTCTGGAGCTTCAATTTCTGCATCATGCCGGCTGTCATTTTGACATAGTGCCTGCTTCGCACCTCCACATCATCCTGGCAATCTTCCCAGAAGTCCTCCATGTGGATATGATGGGGCTCTGAAACCTGGGGTAGTGTTGTTACAATCCTGCCATGCAGATCAAAAAAATTTTGCGCCAAATAGAATTCCTGCAAGTTATAATTTTTCAGTTCGTTGTCCGCTTCCTTTGCGGCAGCCAGGCTACATGTGTAGTTCCCATAGGTGATCGAGAATGGGATGTTGGGTATCTTTTTAAGGGAAAAAAGGGCATGCACCTCCATTATTTGCCTGCAATACTCCAAGAGCACGATCTTGTCCCCATAGTGTTTGGGCAACAAGTATGGTTTTCGGGAGAAGCCAGTGACCCTAATGTAGGTGTGCTATTAGAATTGAATATCATAATATCCATAACTATGGACCAAATTTATCATCTCTGAGGACAGGCGGTATCCGGCATCCCAGGTGGGTGTAAGCAGATGGTAATAAATGAATGCGTCGTTCACTGACAAAAATTGGGGAAGTTGGCCTCCCATTGAACTTGTGGGAAATGGTCCCATGGTGCCTTTTGTCTCGAACCTATCCTGAGCACGCCATCTATAATTAGGTCGTGGGAGTGGGGCCTTTGCTGTGCTAGGGCCCAGAAAACATAGCAAGACATGCAAAATTTCTTCTTCCTGTTCAGCTACTGGAACTGGGAGTCGACACGGTTGGAATTGTCACCCAGTCGAAGTATCCTCCCTTGGTGGAGATGTCGAGGAGGAAGTAATACATCCATCAAGAAAACTCTTGGGCAGAGGGCTATCCAAAGACCCGGGCCAGTGCTATCATCCCCATCTGGATGCTCTCCTTGAATTCAGAGCGGGGAATTTCTATCTTCATTCTTTTAGGGTCCCTCTTTGGAACCTTAAGCTAATGGGTATTCATGTATACCCGGGTAGCATCCTCCAGCTATGTAAATTGAGCCAAGGCATCGGTCCTTGTAACCACTGAGGCTTTATCAAATTGTGGGAATCCCAGTCCAACCTGGAATGTGACTGGGTCAAGGGATACTAGAGGAGTAGGGTATCCAGTTGGTTCTGCGGCCGCGAGCATAACGGCCTGAAAAAAGGAATTGTAGTTGGTGGCCAATGTCAAGACAAGCTCTGGAGATTGCACGGAGCATGGGAAACAAGCTACCTTGAGGATTCTAAAGTCCCTGACGTTGATTGCTAGTTGATCTCCAACCTGTCGCTGGATGTAAATTATTTTTACCATGGCCTGCATCTCTGGCCATGTCCCGACGCTAGTGTCGGTAATGACTTTGAATTTGGACTCAATCTTTGAGCCCATGATGACATTGTCCTGCACAAATTTTATGGTTAGGGGCATCTTCTCTAGGGCCTTCTCCATTTTAGACTTTACTGCTGCCCTGGTTTCTTCAGTGGAAGGTAGCTCTGGAATCCCAGGTGGAGAAGATGCAAATGCTTCAAACATGTTTGGAAAGAAAACTCTGGGAACCTGTGAGACAAAGCGACCATCAGAACACATTCAACATAAATATTTTGAGGTCCGGAGATCTTACCACTGCGATGCTCATTTTCCTGAAAAGTTAGCTTTATGCAAAGATAACCGAAAAGAAAACGCATCAGACTTGAGATTTTATTAAACATCCAGGTCTAGGAATTTTATCACACTTGGTAAAGACATAGGATGGATGATGGTAGGAGACCTGGAGCCTAGAGAAGTGACCGTTAGTGAAGACGTGTAAAAAGGCAAGTCATCAGGCCCACGTGGACGCCACGTGCATATGTATTAAATGAAAGTTATGGTGATGACGGTGGAGCCAACTGTCCGAACACGTGAAAAGTGAAGGCCACTTGGCTGGCATTGATTGTGCGCATGGGACATAAATGAGGGTCTGAATAGTTTTATGGAAGAGAGAGAAAATCACCTGTTTGAAATTGGCCGAGAGCCAAGTTTTAAATAGGTGGTTTCCTGCCTGAAACAAGTTTAGGGGTGGAAAACCACTGACATAGGCGGCTCGACCACCTTGTCAAGCCACCCAAAAGGATATACATAAAGGCTGAGGGATATATACATCAAAAGTGGAGGGATATACAAAGATTATATATAAATATACACACATATTCACAAATATACAATGCGAAATGATGTTCGCGGGAAAACCAGACAAGGCAGAGACATATATATAGCTATTTACATATTTTACAAACGGACCACCTCTACCGAGAGGGTGGACAACCCTCTGGCAGAGCCAACCCACCAACGGGCGACAAAACCAAAAAATGGAAGACAGATGAAATAGGAAGATGGAAAAATGAAAGCAAGACGAACAAACACCAACCAAACCAGAAGGAAAGAAAAAGGTGGCAATGGAAACACCAACCTAAGAATGCCGAGAGGTGGAGGAAAGGAGTTACCGTGGGAGCTCTACAACAGTTGTAGTTTTTCAAATGGACACAATCGCCACCATGAAGCACTCGTAATCGCCTGAAGATGACTGGAAGTCTTAAGCATTGATTATCACTAACCCTCTACAAAGTGCTTTGTTAATCACTTTGAAATCACTCTGTTAATCGCTTTGAGTGCTTGAGAAGTTTTAATCGTGGTAAATGTGAAAGTGATAGATAGGTTCTAGTTATACCTATGGTAAAAAGGTTAATCCACCTCCTTCTGGCAATCCCCGGACAAGCAAACCCCTGGACCCCGGGCCCCAGATTCTCCGTGACGATATCCTTTCGAACACGGTAGCGAAGAACCCCAGAGTTCAGAGTTTGGTTCCCAACGAAGAACAGCCTCCAAGAGCAGAGTCCCAGAGGCAAAAACCAAACAAAAAAAGACAGAACAACGGGGAAGAAAACCCCAAAGGAGGAGAACAAAAAGGGAAAATAGACAAGGCAAAGTTGCAAGCAAGAAACCAACAAAAGAAAGAAAAAAAAAAGGGGGACCCAACATTTTGCACACAAAATGTAGGGACGGGGATGTAGGGTATAACAAAGGAAAACACTCAAGACAACCTATGTGAGATCTTGCATGGTCAATTTATTGATAACATCTAAATCATCAAACATGATAGAAGCAAGACATTCAGGTTTGGATCTCTAATCATCTACTTGTATTTCCATATAGTTGGAAAGGCTACAAACCTTTACCTAGATAGGAGCAAACCCACAATGTCTCAGATATCACTCAAGGTCACATTAGAGAGCAGTGCAAGGGATGCCATGGATATGGATATAAAGACATTCAGAATCAAAATGCAGAACAG
>MU224186.1:1734331-1753625 GCA_018584345.1 Thuja plicata
CAAGGATACCATATGCTTCATGGTAGAAACTGATTGCACATGCATGGAGGTAGTTGAACCTAGAACCAAATGGATTCATCCTCTTGGTTATGAAGTGGAAGAACATGTTCTAGAAGGATATGCACAAGTTTTATTATCAGTGCCCAAAGATCCTAATGAGCCTAGGTGGGGCACATACAGAGAAAAGACCAATGAAGTGGATACTATCTTATACAATGTTGATAATAAAAGGATAGCATCTAGAATTACATCCAACATACTGAAAGTTCATGGAGTCACCCAAGAAGATCTTGACAAAGCCAGAGATGCCAATATAGCAAAAGAACTTGAGAAAGATAAACAGATCCAGAAGAAGAAGAAAGTAGAGAGCACCTCTGTGCCCTCTGCCACCATTGACTTAGATTCATCTCCACTATCTACACCAGGGAAGAAGACTAGACGAAGAAAGAAGGTGCCTACAAATCACCCATCCTCAAGGAACACTTGGAGCAAAGCTAAGAATATTCAAGATCCTCCTGAGGTAGGATTTAGACCTAGTCTAAATGTGTTGAGGAACAGGATTGTTAATGAAGGGAGATTAGATACACTATCTAAAGTCTATGACAAGTATCAAGAAATTGATAAGACCAAGATACACTCTATGATCATATCTCATATGATCAAGTTCAAAAAGATAGTTCTTGAACTCAAGACAGTGATACCGAATCAGTTATGGAACTTGTTGGAGATAATGAAGAGACATGCAATAGAGGAAGATATGAAGATAAGAGAAGAAACTTTGGATACCCGTCTTCCTATATGCTCGCATGATGAGAAGGCTATATTTTTGGATCTAGTGAAACCTCATCTCCAAACTAAGACAAGGACCCTACAAATTATAAACAAGGAGTATGAATAGATAGGTAAGGAGACTGAAAAGGCATTTGCACAAGTCTTTATGGATAGACACATGTATCCACCAACGACACCTACAGCAAAAGTTACTCTAGCTCCTCCCAAATAGGCTACAAGTCCAGTGATTTAGATTGTGCCTATGATAGGTCCATAGGTCTCAACGCCCATAGTGACAATAACTTCTGATACAGATAAAGACTCAGAAGGCACTATAGTAGTTGACAATGTCAAGATATCCATGACTGCATCTGAAAAAGATATGGACAAAGTTGATAAGGCATTTGTAAGCACTAAAGAAATGTGCACTAATGATACCGCCACACAACAAGATGAAGTTCCCATGAATGATCAAATTGACACTAATGAAGATACTTAAGATGATATGCAAGGTGACAAGATGTCAATAAAAGAGAAACTAGTAAAGGTTGAATGCGTGGATACCAGTCAGAACACTATATTCACACCATCCACTCAACCATCTACCTCATTGTTGTCAAGGTTAACTCCTGACTTAGCAAGTCTGGATGCATGGGGAGAAGAAGACCTAATAAAAAATAGCGTTCTTGCTATGGAAAAAGAAAAGGAAAAACAAGTGATGAGGAAGCCTCATTTTTTGGAAATAGTGAACATTTTGAATGACTTAGTACCAGTTGACCAGAAAGTAGCCAAAGTCCAATCAGTTGATGATATGGACAATATTTTATCAAACTTCAAATCACACTTCATAAGCTTAGTAGACTCTGCTACTAAGATTGTAGAAGATGAATATAAGAAGGAGAGACTGAATGATTTGGTAAAGAACTTTACCTTAGATTTGAACTCCTTAAAAACTAGACAATCTATATTGAAGGAATTGGCAGATAAAGGAAAGACAGTCATAGCAAACTGTATGGACAGAGTGAAGCTCACCTCTGAGCACACCAAAAAGGTAGAAGAGGCAAAGTTAATGATAGATAGCATAAGAAAATCAGTTGAAACTTTGATGCAAGACATGAACATATGTAACAATGTCTACCAAGGGCGGTTAGACAAAATTGAGAAAGCAAAGTTAGAAATCAGCAAGATAAGGGTAAGGTAAACACAGTTAAGAAATGCACTTGCGCCATCCTTAGCAATCCTCAATGAGAATATAAAATAGATTGATGCCACTATTGTGACATATGATCAAGGTCCCTACATGGATCTAATAAAAATGGAGAAGCTGACATATGCATTGTGCATGCATCTACAAACAGTTGATGCTATGAAGGCATTTTGGCAGAAAGAGATCCAATCTCTTAAAATTGCATACCCTGAAGAGCATATGGAATAAGTATGTAGTAGACTTACAATTTTTTGCACACCTTTGTCATTAATGTCAAAGGGGGAGTATATAGAATGTGTATATGCATAGAAGTATATGTATATATGATGATATACAAATACTTTTTGTGTTAAGTCATTTTGAATAAACTTGACCACATTCCTTTGTTTCCATAAATGACAAAGGGGGAGATTGTTAGCAAGTTGACTACCTGAGGATGCATGACTCATTTTGTGTTGTCATCATGGCAACAAAGTCATGTTTAGTTTCTATCATGAAAGACAAAATGACTAAGGAAAACAGGGCAGATAGAGATACTCAGTGATCAGCACATCAGCGCATGTGTGAGAGATCGATTTAGCTTATGCACGTTTAGATATAAGTTGTATGACATATGTACATGCTACATCCAGACACGCATAGTACAAAACTATAGAACGGCAAAGTTACAAGCAAATCAATAGATCAGCAGTCTAGCAAATAGAGCATGGAAGTCGACTAAGTGTTTTGATCAGCGTGTGTTATTTTGTGATGTAATGGCTAAGCACCTTTTGTTATATTTTTTTAATGATGTAATTAACATTGTAGTAAACATGCTTGAAGTTGACTTGTTCGAAAGCATTGTATATTTTTTTTTAGGGCCGACTAGTATTTTGTTTTAGGTCACGCCTATTCAGATTTGCATATATAAGTATTTAATGTAAATATATGAAAGAAGAGTCGATTATTATGTAAGAGGAAGTTATAGAGGGACAATACTATGAAGTCAGTACATGATATAGCTCTTTGAGAGAGTAAAAGCATTTGCGCATACATAGAACTGATCAGACAACAGTGTCATCATAGCAGTTCATTTTGATATAGTGCATATCATCTTTCAGAAGATTGTAGCCTTCATCTTATTGGGTAGTGAGCCATACACCTTTAACAGGGTTTTGTAAAAGAATCCTAATAGGGTCTGACCTTTAACCAGGTCATTGTACTCATACTATAAAGACTGCTTCTAACAGGGCAAAGGAACTCTCACAAGTTCATTATACTTAGTACAATATTTGTGGGTACTAATTCCCACCAGGGTTTTCCTCTGATCAAGGTTTCCCCGTAATCATATCATGTGTTATAAGTTGTTGTGTTAAAGCTTCATTCTATGTATGTTTGATTTATGCTTAAGTTGCTGAAAAGTAATTAATAAGACAAACACTGATTCACCCCTCCCCCCTCTCAGTGTTTCTAACACTTACCTCTCTGATACTCAAAAGTAACTTTAGGAAATGGTTTAGTGAATATGTCTTCTATCTTTCCCGCACTTTCTCTCTTAAGAAATGATACTTGATTGCACTATGTTTAGTCTTATAATGCATTACTGGATTTTTTGAAATGTTGATTGCACTAGTATTATCACGGTAAATATTTATAGCTTCAGTTACCTTGTATTTGATACATTCTAGGATATGCTTCATCCATACAATTTGTGTACAATATATAGCTGTTGCTACATACTCATCCTCTCTAGTAGTTTGGGAGATGCAATTTTGCTTCTTCTTTTTCCGTGGCATAAGTCTTCCTCCTAGGAAGAATGAGCCTCCACTTGTACTCTTTCTACCATCAATCTTTCATACCCAATCTGCATAAGTAAAAATACACAAAGAGAAATCACGTTTGTGAGCATACCAAAGACCATAGTCTTTTGTCCCTTTCAAATATCTGAATATTTTTTTCACTTCTACCATGTGAGACTCCTTAGGATTAGCTTGAAATGTTTTCACTATTCTAACTTCTTGTGCAATATCTGGTCTAATATGAACAACATAATGTAACTTACCAATAATGGATCTATATAGAGTTACATCCACTTCACTTGAATCAACATCCTTAGATATCCTATTTCCTACCACCGTGGGGGTTCCAAATGGCCTAGAATCTTCCTTTTTATGTACTTAGACTTACTGATATAGATAACATCTTTTAGTTATGAAATTTGCAATCCAATAAAGAACTTAATTTCTCCTATCATTAACATCTCTAACTCTTTCTTCATCTCTTCTACAAACTCCAAGATCATCTCATCATTTCCTCCAAATATTATGTCATCAACAAATAATTTAACTAACAATACCTTATCACCTTCAACCTTCAAGTATAATCTTTCATACCATGCTCTAGGTTCTTGTTTTAGTCCATATAGTTCCTTTTCTAGCTTCCAAACCATGTCTTTATTCTTAGTCAATGAAAAATCATCAGGTTGTTCTAGTAAACCTCTTCTTCAAGAATCTCATTTAGAAAAAGCAGATTTTACATCCATTTAAAAAAATTTAAACTTCTTATAAGTAGCATAAGCAAGTAAATCTTTTACCCCTTCAAGTCTTTCCATGGGAGAAAATGTTTCTCCATAGTACAGTACTTTCTCTTGTGCATAGCCTTTACAAGCAAGTCTTTCCTTGTTACAAACCACTTCTCCATCTTCATTCATTTTGTTCCTAAAAACCCATTTTGTACCAATCACATTTTTGTCTTATGGTCTACAAACAAGACTCCAAGTGTCATTCTTTTCAATATGATCAAGTTCTTCTTCTATTTATTTTATCCAATCATCATTCTTCAAAGCTTCTTTCACAATTTTAGGCTCAAGCTTTGAAATTAAGCATGTATTCTCTCTGATTCTTCTTCTTGTATGTACTCTAGTATATTTATCACCAATTATTTGATCAGGGGAATGATTCAATCTGACATACCTTGGAATAATTGGTTCAGGTCTAGGTGCTTCAACTTCTTGCTCCACCAGTTGAACCACTTCTCCTCAATGTTTTGTTCAACATTTTCTTGCTCTAGCGGTTCCACATGCACAAATTCTAGAACATTTCCTAGTTCTTTCTTGTTTGTTTCATCAGATTTCTCTAGATATTCATCTTCCTTAACACTTGCACTTTCAACCATCTTGTTAGTCCTTTTATTTAAATCCTTATAGGCCTTTCTTTTAGTATAATATCCCAAGAAAATACCTTCATCACTCTTACGATCAAACTTACCAATAAAATCATCTCTTTTGATATAGCATCTACTACCAAAAACTTTGAAATCATTAACACTAGGTGTATGACCATACCAAAATTCATAAGGTATCTTGTTTGTTCCTTTCTTCACTTTCACCCGGTTCAAAGTGTAAATTGCAATATTAATGGCTTCTCTCCAATACATTGTTGGTGCTTCCCTTTGAATCAACATAGTCCTAGCAGAATTTACTATGGTTATGTTTCTTCTTTTAGCAACTCTATTTTTTTGAGGTGTCTAGGTGTTTCCATCTACCTCTTGATTATATTTTCTTCAAAATATTTAACAAACTTTGCTGATGTGAATTCTCCACTTGTGTCAGATCTTAAGCACTTCAATCTTTTACATGTTTCATTCTCAACAAGTGCTTTAAAATATTTGAACTTATAAAAAGAGTCAAACTTATCCTTTAATAAAGTTACCCACATCATCCTTGAGTAATTATCAGTAAACAATATAAAATAAATTTATCACCATGATAGATTTTATTCCTCATAGGACCACACAAATCAGTGTGCACTAAATCTAGTAAATTCTTTGATGAAAATAACTTGCTACTAAAATTAGAACTAGTTAACTTACCCAACTAACATTCCTTACACATCATGTTGTCTAGTTTAACTAATTGTGGCAAACCTCTAACTACATTCAACTTACTAACTTTGACCAAACTATCAAAGTTCACATGACATAACCTTCTATGCCACAACCAAATATCCTCAACTCTAGCCACCAAACAATTTTTTACATTAGTATTCAAATGGAATAAATTACCTCTAGTGTTCCTACCTGTTGCAATTAGATCGCGTGATCTGCCAAGTATCCTGAGCATGCCTCCTTTGAACTCAAGTCTATAACATTTGTCATTCAACTAACTCACGCTGAAAACATTATGTGTTAGACTTCTACAAAATAGACATCATCATCATTACTCTTACCATTCAAATTTGTACCTTTCCCTTTTACCAAACATGGTGTATTATTACAAAACCTGACAACACCACCATCAAATTCTTCAAGCTTGATAAACTTACTTCTATCACCGTTCATGTGATGGGAGAATCCACTATCATTGACCCACTCATTAGCTTGATCTATGTGTGAAACTAAGGCCTTTTAAACTTCTGCAACATCCTCTTTCACTACAACAAATACTATCTCCTCTTCTTCATTATCTTTTGACTCCTCATATGTCACACCTTCATCTACAGCAACATAACATTCTTTCTTTTGTTTTCCTTTGAATCTTTTGATCTTATCCTTTTGTTCACCATTAGGACACCTAGAAGCAATATGACAAATCTTATTGCATGAAAAAAACTTTAAAGGTAACTTTCCTTTGTACTTACTAGTTCCTCAAGGTAATCTCCTTGCAATTGAAGCTTCAATTTCTTCCTTCTTTCTTTCTTCTTCAAAGATAGATTCAAGATCCTTGGAATAACTTGTCAAGCAGGTTGAATCATGAATTATCTATTTTCCCTTCTTCTCTTATGATAATGTTAAAGAGGCCTTAAAAGATGATTCAACTTTAGGCATATTGTTATCATATTTACTTAATTCAAAAGCAGCAAGCTTACCAATCAATCCATCAATATAAATAGTATCAAATGTCCTTAATTATTGTATAGAAGAAACTCTAATGGCATAAGAAAGTAGCAAGGTTCTCAACATTTTACTTACCTCATCACTTTCTTTAATGTTACCACTGGCAGCTTTTATAGCACCAACTACTTCCTTTATCCTTTGACCATATTGAGCAATGTTCTCTCCTTCCACCATTTTCATGTCATCATATTTGTCCTTCAAGCTGTCTACCCTAGATTTTTGCACATGTGTGTCTCCACTATAGATTAGCTTCATTTTTTACCAAACATCAAAGGCAAACTCAAGTCCATGAATGTCAACATACTCAGTATTAAACAAGGTAATTATAATTTATGCTATTGCTTGTATGTTCTCTTGTTGCTCCTTTATTTGATCTGCATCAAGAATCCTAGTAGGAACTGTATATCTTGTTTCCACATGATTCCAGAACTGTGGCCCCATACCTTTCAAATATATCTTCATCTTGTCACTCCATATAGTGTAGTTGGCTCTTGTAAACTTAGGACCTTCCTTCTTCATCACTGGAACTTTTTCTCAAGTTGTTAGGCTTACCACAAAGACGACCTAGGCTCTGATGTCAATTTTTAATACTATAAGGTCCAATATTACTGAGAAGGGGGGTGAATCAATAATCTATCAGATCTATAAATTTTTACAATTCATAAACCATATTCATCAAATTTAAACCTTATGCATGGAATAAAAAAATTGACCAAACAATCGCCCACACATGCAACAAAAAACACCAATATTTTTATGTTAGAAACCCTGATTAAGGGTGAAAACCACATTGGGGATTAACACCCACAAATATTTGCACTCTTCTAAAATGTGTCATGTTAAAGGCCTAGCCCTATTAGGAGATTACAATGATACTTGGTTAGGAGAAGACCTTGTTAGGAGTCACCCATTTAAGGGATTTATCATCCCTGTCGGGATCTTTACCCTGTTAGGAGTAACCTTGTTAAAGGATTTCACAATCTAGCTAAAAAGTTATCCTATTAAAGGATTTACAAATCAGACCTGTTAAAGTCTTTCTTGCAGAAACTATTAGGAATCAACAATTACATTGATCTAGGTATAGCACACCTCCTCTACTTGTTCAGATTCAATTAAGCACAACACTTCTTCTTCTTACAGACTATCTTCACTCTTCACTCGACTGCACCTTTGCATCCACGATCTACACTTGCATTATACAACACTTTTCATATAAATACATTACAAGTTCATTAGGTAATTTAACCGACTTAAAAAATGTATTACAATCATATCTCAACCCTTAAACCCTAAAATGTATTACCAATCTAGAAAATTTGATTACAAATTCAAGTGGGCCTTTAGATCCATCGCACATTCAATTTAAATCAAGAACAGTCAAACCTTTTTGACTTTGTTAACATGCTTCCAAACCTTGATTAAATATGATCACCTCAATCAATGAAATAGTAATTAATCATTAAAAATATTTTATTCCATGTTACCTTGACACCTGGATCATAAAAACATCCACTACAACCGATTGAATCATCATCGCTCACCGATCTAACATCAACTGCTCAAACTTGTTCAAATATTTTCTAACTTTTGCATAGAACAATCTTCTGTTAATAGACGCTATATCTTGCAGTACTCCAATCCTTTTATGATCATAGGATAAACAACATATTTTAGTCAAGATAAATATATCATGACAGCAACACTTGAATCCATACCGATTTGATAGAACAATCAAATCATTCCATGTTTGTCACTGCATTTTCTTCTATTTGCTTGGTTTCCCTTCAATCAATCATAACTTTATCTTTTTTTGTTTCCAGCTTATGTGATCCTATAGAATGTATCTAGAGACATCCCTGAGTCTCCAACAACAATTACACAATCCAATTCTTACCGCAACACATAAATTCATTTGTTCTCATACTTGGCAACACATCGAGAATATTGTCAACAAACACAATACCAAGTTCACTTCAATGACAACACAATAACTAATCTCTCAGTAATAAAACATGTACCAATCAATACTCAATAAATCTTGCACCATTTATGCCAACACATTGCACTCACTTAGTACTTAATGTAGGTATAGGAAAGGTTCCTGAGAGGGAGCAGTGAATCATTAATCACCAACTTAACCTTAAAACACAATCCCAAATCTTCTCTTAATAGATTTATCGATTACAACTTAATTAACCTATAATAGTGTTATTGGTTACCATAACATTAAACATCCATGCAACATAAAGTAAACATTCATACAATCATTAACACTAGTATTTATCTCATGGAAACCTGATTAGGGAAAAAACCACAGTGTGAGAACAGTGCTCACAAATAGTTGTACTCTTTTGAAATACGCCCAATTAAGAGCTTTCCTAGTTAAGGGTTACAAAAGCATTTTTAGGTGCTACCCAGTTATGGGATTTCCATAGAGACCTATTAAAGTCTTATACCTTGTTAGGAGTAACCTAGTTAGAGGATTTTAGACACTATATTGGGAATGACACCCTATTAAAGGATTTACAATAGACCTGTTAGGGTCACCCAATTAAGGGATTTTACTGTCACAATTGTTAGAGAGTAAAAGCCAATAATGATCTTTAGTTTGCACTAATTATTCTATATTAGATCCAATAAAAAATTTTAACATGATAACATACCATTCCAATCCTCTAAATCCTCTTCTGTGATCGCAACAATCCTTATCTAATTAGTTCTTCTGTTCAGCCGATATTCTGTCTTCTTCTCCATCACGATACCTAAATTCTTCTTGTCTCTTCCTTAAGTAGTTATTATTTAATCATCAACCCTAAACCTAGATCCAACAATCATAACTTCATCATCTTATTAAAATATTTTCTTGTTCTATCTCCTTGTCAGCTGCGTCGTGATTTTTTTCTTTTAACAGATAGTTGTCAACTTTTGATAACTAACCTCCTTAAGCCGATAAGACTTTATTCTCACTGACAGTTAATACTTTTCTTATTTGACATCAAATACAAACATTGTAACTGATCTAACCTTTTCATTATCCACTTAACTTCCTTATCAGCTAGAGCAGTTATGCCAACAATAACCCCCATTGGCATTGATGGAATACTTCTAGTGATACATCATTGTCTGTACTTTTATCTTCTCTTCATCTCTCTACTTTCTTTGTATTCTTACTTTCTCTTTATCCTCATTCTTTCTCTCCCCATTCATTATTCTTATTCTCCCCCTTTGACAACAATGCCAAAGGTGATCAACCTTATTGTACTATCTTTTGATTTTGTTGTCTTTTTCCTTTCACTTGCCTGGACTGCTCCCCCATAGAGTAGCCTACATGTACATGAATTCATACTTAAAATATTTTGTTATGAATTTTTATGAACTGATGCATATTGCATCTCTATTTAGTTAATTTACGATAGGGGTAGCACCCCTAGTTTACCTATTAGATATTCAAAGCTCTCCTTAGGTAGTGGTTTAGTGAATATATCAGCAACTTGTTCCTTTTTAGGAATGTACTCCAAGATTACCTATTTTTCATGTACCCTCTCCCTTAGAAAATGGAATTTTATAGATATATGCTTGGTCTTTGAATGCATTACAGAGTTATTTGATATATTAATGGAACTTGTATTGTCACAATGTATAAGAATAGGTTCTTCAACTTTCTCATGTATTCCTTCTAATATTTATTTTATCCATAATACTTGCTGACAATTAATGGCAGAAACAACATACTCAGCTTCATTTGTAGATTGTGAAATACAATTCTTCTTCTTCATTATCCATGACACTAATCTTCTTCCCAAATAAAAAACTCCTCCACTTGTGCTCTTTCTATCATCAATATTTCCAGCCCAATCTGCATATGTATATGTTTGAAGATTAATATATCCTTTCCTTTCATACAATAATCCATAAGCTTTCGTTCCTTTAAGATATCTAAATATCCTCTTAACTGCAATCATATGTGAATCTTTAGGATCAGAAGAAAATCTAGCAACTATTCCAACTGCATGTGCAATATCAAGTCTATTATGAACAACATATTATATCTTTCCAATCATTAATATGTACAATGTTTTGTTTACTTCCTTAGAATCATCTTATTTTGATAATTTACAACCAGTTACCATAGGTGTACCGACAAGTATTGAATCTTCTATTTGAAAAGTTTTCAATATCTCCTTAATGTATTTACACTGAGTTATGTAAATACCTTTCTGCATCTGTTGTACTTGTAAACCAATAAAGAATTTTATTTCTACAATCATAGACATCTCAAATTATTTCCTCATTTCTTCAGCAAAATATTTACTAAGAAATCATTTCCTCCAAAGATTATATCATCAACAAAAATTTCAGCAATCAAAACTTTGTCTTCACTTTCAGTTTTAAAATACACATTACTATTATCATTAGTTATTTAAAATCCAATCTTAACTAAATAAGAATGTAATCTCTCATACCATTCTCTTGGTGATTGCTTCAAACCATATAATGCTTTATGCAATCTTCAAACCAAATCATTACCTTGTTCAGAAACAAATCCTTTAGGTTGTTCAATATAGACTTCTTCTTCTAATATTCCATTCAGAAATGTCAATTTAACGTCCATTTGATAAAGTTTCAATATTTTACATGCTACGTAAGTCATTAATATCTTGAATCCTTCCAATCTAGCAACAGGTGCAAAATTCTCTCCATAATCTAGTCCTTCTTCTTGTGCATAACCTTTGCAAACCAATCTTTCTTTATTTCTTATTACTTCACCATTCTCATTAAGTTTGTTCCTCAAAACTCATTTAGTTCCTATTACATTTTTCTTTAGGCCTGGGAACTGACGACCATGTTTTGTTCTTCTCAATTTTTCAATATCTTTTCTCATTGCCTGTATCTAGTCTTCATATTTTAGTGCATCTTTTACCAATCTCAGTTCCATCTCTGATAGTAGACATGTAGTATCATTGGCTCTTAATTTACTTCTATTTTATACTCCAACACTCCTATCTCCAATTATATCTATCAAGTTGTGATTATTCCTTATATTTCTTGGTGTTACAAGTTATACATTCTAAATCCGTTCATTTTTGTTACGTGTTTCACCTAGTGGTGTTTTTATCAGTTGGGTGTTATCGATGTCTATACTTGCTTGTTTTGTCTCTAACTTTTTAGGTTCAAAGTAAATCAATTCACTATATCCTTTTGGTTTATTTTCACTATTCTCTTCATTCTGTTTTGAAAATTCATTAATCTTTACATTTGTTCTTTCAATTATCTTATTTGTCCTTTTATTCAAACACTTGAATGTTTCACTTTTAGTAGAGTATCCTAGAAATGTTCCTTCATCACTTTTACTATCAAACTTTCCATTTCTATCATCTTTCTTAATATAACATTTTCTTCCAAATATTCTAAAATAACTAACATTAGGTGCTCGACCATACTCGATTTCATAAGGTGCCTTGTTTTCTCCTTTCTTGAGTTGTATCCAATTTAGTGTGTATATAGTAGTACTAACAGCTTCTCTCCAGAATTTGTGTTCAACGCCTCTTTTATTTAGCAATGTTCTAGCGCATTCTATAATAGATTTGTTTCTTCTTTCTGCAATTCCATTCTGTTGAGACATTCTCAGTGCGGTCATCTATCTCTTGATTCAATTTTAATCACAATACTCATTGAATTCATTAGAAGTAAATTCACCGCCTCTATCTGATCTAACACATTTCACAATTTTTCCAGTTTCTTTTTCTTTTTCAACTCTAGCTTTATTCATTTTAAACATATGAAAAGCATCTAATTTAACTTTTAAGAACATTATTGACATCATCCTTGAGTTTTCTTCAACAAACAATATAAATTATTTGTCTCACTCATAGAATTTTGTACTTATAGCTCCACACAAATCTGTGTGTACTAAGTCTATGATATGTATTATAGAAAAGACTTTTCTTGAGAAACTTGAACTAGTCATCTTACCTAACTTACATTCTTTGCATACTGCATTCTCTAGATTATTCAATATTGGTATACCTATAACACTTTTCCTCTTACTAACCTTTATGAAATTATCAAAATTCACATGACACCATCTCTTATGCCATAACCAGCTTTCTTCAACTTTAGAATTTAAACAATGACCAATTATAGTATTTAGTTTAAAAGGATTACCTTTTTTTGTCCATTGGTACCAATCATTTTTCTAGTCTTCTCAAATATTTTACATTTTCCATTACTAAACTCAAATTTGAATCCATTTTAATTTAATTGAGACACTCTTAAAAAACTATATTTCAATCCATCAGCCCAGTAAACATCATCATAAGTGATATCATCAGTTAAAGAAATAGTACCCTTACCTCTAATCATGCAGCGAGAACCCTTTCAAAATGTAACTGTACCTTTGTCACATTGTTCCATGGTTATGAATCTATCCTTATCTCCACTCATATGGTGTGTATAGCCTCTTTCAATGATCCATTCATTGTTACAGTTCACACTTGAGATCAAAGCTTTCTCTTCATCGATATCAGCATTGTCGGTAGAGGGATCTTCTTTTATAGCAACAAACACTATTTCCTCATCATTATCATCTCACACAGTATTACATTAATTTTCTTATTCTTCAATGATGTAACATATCTTTTTGATCTTCTTAGAGAAATCCTTCTACTTCTTGTATTTGTCTTTCTTTTCTCCATCATGTTCTTTTTTTGGTTTGTTAGGACATCTATGTGCAAAATGACCAATTTGTCTACAATTATAGCATGCAATAGGAATTTTCCCTTTGTATCTTCCTTTTACCTTTAGGAAATCTCCTAGAAATCAATGCTTTGAGTTCTTCCAACTCTTTCTCCTCAGCTGCTAACCCTTCATATTCATTAGAGTCATAAACAACATTCTTTCCTTTTCTAAATGATCCAACATTAGTTGTAGCTTGAAATGCAACTTCACTAATAGGTTGGTTATTGTCAAAATTACTTAATTCAAATATTGTAAGCCTACCAATATGTGAATCGATCTTAATCTTATCAATTTTTCTTAGCTCTTGTATCACAGAAACTCTAATAGCTTACCTATGTGGAAGTGTTTTGAGCAGTTTACTTACAACGTCAGTTTCTTCCATCTTTCCATGGGCTCCTTTAATGGATGTGACAATTTATTTTATCCTGGTTCCATACTATGCAATTTTTTCATGTTTGTGCATCTTCATTTCATCATATTTTCCTTTTAGTCCATCAAGCTTTTCTTGTAAGACATGTTCCTCTCCACCATGTACTTGTACCAGCTTATCCCAAATCTACTTGACTAAAGGTAGATCTTGTATATCAACATACTCAGAGTTGTGCAAGGCACTTGCAATCTCTATCATCACAGATTTATGAATCAGATTCTCTTTCTTCTCTGATTTGGTAAGTATAACAATAGGTTGTACATATTCATTGGTGAGAAAATCCACTTTATTATCTGAGAATCCTGACAGGTGCAATTTCATCCTACTTTCCCACATTCCAAAGTCATACGCATTCTTATTAAACTTAGGTGCATCCTTTCTATACATCTTGAGATCTTTTCCCTAAGAGGTTAAGCTTCCAAATCAAGGAACCAATGCTCTAATACCAACTGTAGGTATAGGAAAGGTTACTAAGAGGGGAGTGAATCAGTAATCACCAACTTAACCTTAAAACACAATCCCAAATCTTCTCTTAACAGATTTATCGATTAAATCTTAATTAACCTATAACTGTGTTATTGGTTACCATAACATTAAACATCCATGAAAAATAAAGTAAACATTCATACAATCATTAACACCAGTATATATCTCATGGAAACCTGATTAGGGAAAAAACCATGGTGTGAGATCATTGCACACAAATAGTTTTACTCTTCTGAAATACACCCAATTAAGAGATTTCTAGGCTAAGGGTTACAAAAGCATTGTTAGATGCTACCCAGTTACAAGAATTCCCTAGAGACCTGTTAAAGTCTTATACCTTTTTAGGAGTAACCTAGTTAGATGATTTTAGACACTCTTTTGAGAGTGACACCTTGTCAAATGATTTACAATAGACCTGTTAGGGTCACCCAATTAAGGGATTTTACTGTCACAATTGTTAGAGAGTAACAGCCAATAATGATCTGTATTTGCACTAATTCTTCTCTATATCATATCCAATAAAGTTCCTTAACACAATAACATACCATTCCAATCCTCTATATCATCTTCTATGATCACAACAATCCTTACCTGATTAGTTTCAACTGATAGTTTGTCTTCTTCTCCATCATGATACCTAACTTCTTGTCTCTTCCTTAAGTAGATATTCTTTAATCATAAACCCTAAACCTAGATCCAATGATCATAACTTCATCATATTACTATTTACTATTTTCCTATTCTTCCTCTTTAATAGCTGCGTTGTAATTTTTTCTTTTAACTGATAGTTTTCAGCTTCTAATAACTAACCTCCTTACAACGATAAGACTTACTTCTCGCCAATAGTTAATACTTTGCTTATTTTACATCAATAAAAAACACTATAACTGATCTAACCTTTTTCATTATCCACTTAACGTCCTTATCAACTAGAGCATTTATGTCAACAATCTCTCCATATACCAACACTTAAGTCCTACTCGAGCCTATTGGGTCATCTTCCTTCCAATTATGCATTAGGAAAAGGTGGATAAATCCCTCTTGTATCTTGCCTCCCTTTTTCTACTGTACATTTTGGTGAGCCTGACACATGACATTTCCATCATAATTTTGGTGTTAGATCCTCTTTATGTGCATTGGATCCTCAATTTTCATTTCATAGATACATGTATTATTCATTAGATTTTATGTGCAGTTCAATTTATGTTGCATAAATTAAATGAGTGTTTACACATCTCTTTAAAATTTTATAATTGCAATTGTTAGATCTATTTTTTATTTATTTTCTTGTGCATGAGTGTTATAACATTGTATCCTACCTATAGCATTCTAGTTAGGAGAACTCATAGACTTATGGTCCTTTGATCTGAGTCCTCTTTATTTCCTAGGAATCTTGATGAGACACGCATTCCTACTAATGACACTACTACTATGGTTGAGAATCCATCTTCTCACTCTTCTCTTGATGAAGAGGATTCTTTAAGAGTTCCTCCTACCCAACTGCAAAAGCTTTCCCATGACTTTGAAAAATTTGAACAATAGTTAAGTCAAGAAATTCTAATATGGAAGCCATTTCCTTAGTATAAGGTTTAACGAAGTTTATTCATAATAATGAGGATGGTATCAATTTGTTATGAAATATTTCTCATCTTTTGATAGTAATGTTAAGCCTCTTAAGGATTGTATTGAAGATCTAGGTTTGACTCAACCTCTTGTTAGTGTTGAGACTTCCCTTCCCCTTCCTACCTCTTTACCTAATGCATCTACTTATGCTCCACCTCTCATGACTACATCCATTTCAAATATCAATCCCATACAAGTTATTCTTGGAAGCATCCTAATCCTATTGTTTCTCCTCCTTCATGTGTTCCATGTATTTTACGACATTCATCCATGCCTACCTACAATAATGTTTCATTTTCATATTCCAACGTTCCTTTCATTTCCTATAATGGTCCTAATATTTCACATATCTCTCATACCAACCTCTCCATTGTATCCACTATCAATAGTCTTTCTCATTTCTTCCTTGTAACAACAAATTTCCTCTAGGAGTCAATCCAAATTCAACATTCTCACATGTGACATTGCTAGCCCTTTGTCCTTGGAAATTATCTATGTTGGTATCCCTCAATACATGGAAATACCTCACTTTGAGACTTACAATGGTAAAGGTGATTCCTTGAACCATGTTAATACTTTTCAAACATTGTGTAGTGACATTTCTCATGATCATAGGTTCATGTCTAAAATATTTACTAAAACCTTTCAAGATAAGGACTTGCAATGGTATTGTTCCTAACCTCCTTATTCCATTGGTTCTTTCCAAAAACTTTCTAATGCTTTCATTCAACAGTTTCAAAACAATCTTGCTCCCAAAATTTATTTAACTAATTTAATGTATTGTAAACAAGGTGTTAAAGAAAAATTGACTGATTCATTGGTATATTTAATCATTTACATGCTTATATTTCTTATCTTGTGTCTGATGTTGATATTCAACATATTTTCATTTATAATTTATAAAAATACATTAGAGATAAGATAGTTGTAAAGTAGAAAAAAATGATGTTTATTGAATAAGAGTGTTTTGATACTCAAATCACTTATCACCTTACATTTAATGTTTAGATTGGAGGGATAAATAAGATATTCCCTTTTATTCTCAAATGAACAAAGGAAGGATCCAAATTGATCAACCCAAAAAGGATCAATGCATAAATGAATCAATCTATTGGAAATAAGAATAAAGAAGGAGATCCTAGGTTTCCCTCTTAAAATGTGTGTGAATGGGTGTAAATGTGTGATAGATTAAGAATGATTAAGGATTTTAATTGAAATGGATAGGGAAATGTACTAACCTTGAAATATTTTGGATTAAAGAATGTTGTTTTCTGGGGTGTGTACTTAGTTTCTAGAAAATCTAAAATATGATTCGGAAAGGAAACGTAGAGACGAACAAAACCCAGAAATATTTTTCTGTTCTGATGTCGTCTTATGAAAAAGGTTGACCTTGACCCACAAATTTCAACCCTGATCTAATAATGTTGACCTTGACCTACACAGGTCCGATAGAGAATCTGTTCGCGGCGTCCGACAGAAGGCTAAAAAGGGTATCTAGATCTAGTCTCAAATCTGCTATCCCAAACCTGTACCTACAAGAAAAAGAGATTTGTTTGTTGGGGGGGAGGGGTTTTCCTTAGTCAAACCCCAATTTAGGAATTAACCTTGAAATCAATAAAGTATAGAATGCTAGCAAGTAGTAGAATTGAATCTAACAATGAAGCTATGATATTCAATAGATATGTAGTTGTAATTCAAATGTAGATAAATATGTAAATATGAAAGCTTAGACTCAATAGAAACCATAAACCTCCATGATTGTATGCTTAGAATCAACCTTGAAGAAGCAATGAATGAATGTTGAGAATGCACAAAGGATCTTGAAGGAAGATCACACCATCATGATGGCTAGATCTAGGGCTTGAATGATGAATCTTGAATGCTTGAACCAAATCCCTTCAAAGGCTTGAAAGCTTGAATCTTTGATCTTCAATGGAGAGCTTGAATACTTGAGAGGAATACTTGAACACCTTGAGAGCTTGAAAACATGTAGAGCAATGGATGCTTAAACTTTTTTCTTGTTCACCTCTTATCACCTAGTTGATGGTTAGAGAAAATGAGAGAGAAAGGCTTCCTTTTATATGAAATTAGGGCACAATATTCTAAGGAGGCCAACATAGGAGAATTAAATTCCAATTAGACCCATGCCCCTAGAAGAAGACCTATATTAAATATAATTTAGGATTTTCCACTTCGGAACCCAAAACAGCCAACCCGAAAGTGGGAAAATGAATTTTTGATGACCTCCGACAACCGATAGATTTCCAAATTTGAAAGAGGGATGCAGGTCAAGGTCGAGGTCAACCCTAACCCAAGGGGTCAAAACCCTTGGAAAAAGTGTCAGGTGGGATAGAAGGTGCCTAGAGAGGCCCAATCAGGGTCCTAAATAGGCACAGAAGCAGAGAATGATACAGAAGCGGGAGGATCATATGATGAAAGTCAAAAATGTCCCCTAAGGAGGGATAAACACTCTTAACATGGAAGTGCTTCCATTTGAGGATGATACATTAATTCTCCACTTTAGCGAGAGTACGGAAATTGAATGTGCTCACGGTAAAGTTAGAAGAAAGACACGGGTGGATCACAATGAGGTAGAACATCACTAATTCAAGGGAATGAGTCCCTAGACCAAGGA
The DNA here is from genome assembly GCA_018584345.1 of Thuja plicata. Classification (NCBI taxonomy): domain Eukaryota; kingdom Viridiplantae; phylum Streptophyta; class Pinopsida; order Cupressales; family Cupressaceae; genus Thuja; species Thuja plicata. The sequence continues at coordinate 1,753,094 of MU224186.1, forward strand.
TTCTAACTTAGTCATACATACATAGAAGATATGAAAAATAAAGAGAAATCAATCATAGAAACATACATTATTACATAAGAAAAACAAGAACAACACTATATATAACATAGCTTCATGATCTAATCCTACTAGCATGAAAGCAAAAAGAGAGAAAAGAAAAAGTGAAATCAATATAACATAGCTTCATAACTTCATGATATGAAAAATAACATAGCTTCATGATATGAAAAATAAAGAGAAATCAATCATAGAAACATACATTATTACATAAGAAAAACAAGAACAACACTATATATAACATAGCTTCAATCTACTTTGAAAATAGTGGTAGGCTGATAGGACGCCCTGTTAATACCATTCCCTTTTACACCCACATCCACCCCACGAACCTCCTCCATCAGCGCCTTCCCATGGGCAACATACCAGTAAACAATCCCAAACTCAAACCCTCTCATAAACCCCTCAATCCGATCCTCCAACCCCAAATCATCCTCCAACCGCAACAAAACACTCCTCTTTAAAAAAAATCAAA
>MU224186.1:1761547-1776604 GCA_018584345.1 Thuja plicata
GAACAAAGGAAGGATCCAAATTGATCAACCCAAAAAGGATCAATGCATAAATGAATCAATCTATTGGAAATAAGAATAAAGAAGGAGATCCTAGGTTTCCCTCTTAAAATGTGTGTGAATGGGTGTACATGTGTTATAGATTAAGAATGATTAAGGATTTGAATTGAAATGGATAGGGAAAGGTACTAACCTTGAAATATTGCAGATCAAAGAATGGTGTTTCCTGGGGTCTGTACTCAGTTTTTGGAAAATCTAAAGTATGATCTAGAAAGGAAACGCAGAGACAAACAAAACCCAGAAATATTTTTCTGTTCCGATGTCGTCTTATGAAAAAGTTTGACCTTGACCCACAAATGTCAACCCTGACCCAATAATGTCAACCTTGACCTGCACAGGTCTAACAGAGAATCTATTCATGGAGTCTAACAGAAGGTCGAAAAGGGTATCTAGATATGGTCTCAAATCTGTTGTCCCAAACCTGCACCTACAAGAAAAAGAGATTTGTTTGTTGGAGGGAGGGGTTTGCCTTAATCAAACCCTGATTTAGGAATTAACCTTGAAATCAATAGAGTACAGAATGCTAGCAAGTAGTAGAATTGAATCTAACAATGAAGCTATGATATTCAATAGATATGTAGTTGTAATTCAAATGTAGACAAATATGTAAATATGAAAGCTTAGACTCAATAGAAACCATAAACCTCCATGATTGTATGCTTGGACTCCACCTTGAAGAAGTAATGAATGAATGTTGAGGATGCACAAAGGATCTTGAAGGAAGATCATACCATCATGATGGCTAGATATAGGGCTTGAATGATAAATCTTGAATGCTTGAACCAAATCCCTTCAAAGGCTTGAAAGCTTGAATCCTTGATCTTCAATGGAGAGCTTGAATTCTTGAGAGGAAGACTTGATAACCTTGAGAGCTTGAAAACATGTAGAACAATGGATGCTTGAACTTTTTTCTTGTTCACCTCTTATCACCTAGTTGATGGTTAGAGAAAATGAGAGAGAAAGGCTTCCTTTTATATAAAAGTAGGGCACAATCTTCTAAGGAGGCCAACATAGAAGAATTAAATTCCAATTAGACCCATGCCCCTAGAAAAGGACCTATATTAAATATAATTTAGGATTTTCCACTTCGAAACCCAAAACAGCCGACCCGAAAGCGGGAAAATGAATTTTTGATGACCTCTGACAACCGACAGATTTCCACATTTGAAAGAGGGACCCAGGTCAAGGTTGAGGTCAACCCTGACCTATGTCAAGGTCAAGTTCAACCTTGACCCAGGGGGTCAAGACCCCTGGAAAAAGTGCCAGGTGGGATAGATGCCCGGAGAGGCCCAATCAGGGTCCTAAATAGGCACAGAAGCAGGGAATGATGCAGAAGCGGGAGAATGATATGATGGAGGTCAAAAATGTCCCCTAAGGAGGGATAAATTCTCTTAAGATGGAAGTGCTTCCATTTTAAGATGATACAATAGTGTTTTCTGAATTATCTTTTTTTTCTCAGTTATGTGCAGTGCTTCATAATTATCAGCTTCAAGTGAGTCAATTTGAGAGAACAACTCTAATTTCTCCTATTGATAAGAGTGATGTTGCATCCCATCCTTTTTAGAAGTTTCAAAAACCAAAAGGCTTCATCGAGATCAGAATTTTATCAAACAACATTGATGTGCAAGTGACCGGAACATCCAAAGTTGTGGGTCCTTTGTCATCTTATCTTAGACCTCAAAATTTTACACCTCTTTCTCAATCTTCACATAATTTGATGTTGAAGTTGATTAATTTCAATGTCTTAACACTTCATCCCATTAATCCAATTTATCCTTCTAAATAATTCAAAAAAAAATTGATCCCAAATATTTTTACCAATATCATCATCAACTTGGTCATGATACTGAGAAGTATTTCCATTTGAAATATATTGTTCAAGACCTCATTGACTCTAATGTTATATCTATTGAGAGTGTTAATAGTCAAGGAATAAATTTGTTACCCTTCCCAACCAAAACTTTCATATTTATACCAACCCTCTACCTTCTCATTCAATCAATACCATTGAGTCTATTCCATCTTTTCCTTCTTCATCTACCAATGGTGTTGACTCTCCTACCATTGTGACTTATGAAGCTGAGTGTATCAAGGCCAACAATGTTGTCAACCTTATTGATCAATCCAAACCTAAACCTAAACCTAAAACAAAACTTGATTTTTGCAATATATTTGATCCTAGTGAGACTATTAGGGCACCTAATAGTCCTCTTTACATAGTTGTGATGATTAATGATCTTCCCTCTTGTAGAATTCTTATAGATCCTACTTTCATGGTGAACGTTATAATCAAATAAAATCTTTACACTAGACAGCTCCAGCAAAATTTCTATGATAAATTTGATGTGATGATAAAAACATTCAATGGTTCCACTTATCCTACTCATGGTTCCATTACTCTTCATGTAGAATTTGGTAAGAAAACCTTAGATGTCACCTTTGTTGTCATCCCAACTTCCTAACAGTTTCAAGTTAGACTTGGCCTTCCTTGGCTCACTTCCATGAAAGCTATAGTCTCTTGTATCCATAAGTGTTTGAAATTTTCCTATGATGGAGAAATAATCATGATAAACCATAGTCTCTATCATCCTTTAGTTACTCGAGGGAATTTTGAACTTGACTTCTTTTGGCCTTCCATGTCTCAACCAGTTCAACCTCACAGAGATATTTCCTATCCTATCAAAAATTCAAAATCAAGAATATTTGTGAACTTAGAAATTCCTCTACTGTAGTTCCATTTCCTTTCCCTAGACCTAGACTTCTTCCTACACCTTCCACACCTCCCATTTATGCTTCAGTTATACCTCATATATCCTATACATGATCTGTAGTTTCTATCTCTCAACCTAGTGTGGTGTCTTTTTTTCTTCATCCTAAAGAAAAGGACCTGATGTTGATTGATCCTAAACCAAATCAAATTTCAAACAAAATTTAACATAACCATTGTTCTTTTCATCATCATCTTAAAAATCATGCTAGAGCCTGTCAATGTGCTTCCTAGAACCTTTCCCCCCTAAGACACCTATTGATGCTTTAATTCCCTTTCTTCATCCTATGCATATCCCAAGGGAGGAAGTTAATCTTAAAAAGATGAAATTGAACAAACATGATGATTCTATTTGGATTAGAGATCCTATTTTGATTAATTTGGATGAATATGATATTCTTGATGATGATTTCAATATTTCTAATGCAAATGATGGTCATGCTAGTGATTATGATGATCGGTATGAGCTTATTGATATTAATCATGATTTACCAACTAGATTTGCAAAACAATTATCTCTTGATCGTAGTGACAAACAAAGTGACTCATCCTTAGAGAATGGTCCCTTTTTTGGAGTTGGCTATTGTTCCATATGTCATGCTCTATGTTTCTACTCTTGCGTGTTTCCCATCTTTCCTAAATGATACTGACTGAGATGGGGGCGGACGATATACTTTATTATCTCCTCTTGTATGGTGGATCCTTTGTGTTTTCTTGTTGTAATGTGCTTCCCCAATGATGTGATGCTTTTTATATGTTTTGTTTATATTTCTTTAGATGATCGTTGTTGCTATGTTTGTGCAACATGATAAAGGAATTGACTTGCCGTGGAATTCCTCTATTTTCATCTCATTTCTTCTATATGTCTTATGCATGTTATGTCATGCATGTGTCATTGTTCATAAATGTTTCTTTGAGTTGTCTGATTGGGGATGATACAAAATTGTAGATATCATTCTTTTTGGTATCTATAATTTCATCCCAAAAAGACTCTTCTTTGTATCTCTTATGTAATTGTCTTCCATTGTGCTTCTAGTTCTACTAGCTTTGGGGGATGATGATAGTTCATTTTGATATAATTCTAATATACACGACTTATCATATGATCATACTGACCCCAAAGTTAGTAAATCCCTTTTGTGCTCTCTTTTTTCATGTGTTCATTTCCCTTGGTTTGTCCTTTCTTGGGGGCATCTCATAGTGGAAACATCTTTTGTGGGTGCATGTATGCTTCGTTAAAGCCATTTCTCATGTTAAGGCATTTGAAATCGCTTTAACATGGGGGCATATACTATGCTTGTTGTTTCACATTTTGTACACACACACAATGATTCAATGCAATCTCTTATGTAAATGACAAAGGATACAATATTTTATTTGCATTCATATTTACATTATCATGTCATGTGCATTATTCAGTGGATCCTAAGACTCGTCCTTCCTTCTTTCATTTGGTCCTTTGACTTATTGTTTTCATTTGGTCCTTAGACTAATCATTTTTTTCAATCCCTTAATGCAGACAATATTTCCTTAAGGATGGGTCTCCTTTGTTTTGATGGGATGACTAGAATATTATATCTTGTTGGACTATCAATTTCATCTTTTGCAGCATTTCTTTCCATTTTCATGATCCATAGTAAGGCAATACATTACTAGGCTAGTTGATCATGTATCTTTGTCTTTCTCTCTTTCTCTTTCGAGTGTTTCATTTATCTTGGTTTTGGATTTGATGAGGACCTATGTTACTTGGGGTCTTGGTGTTTCCTTGTCTCCTTAACCTTGATGATTTTTTTCCAATGCATTAATATACTTTACCATAAGCATGAGGTTGTATCATACTCCTGCTAAAGTGGTGGCTAAATATACCATCCTAAAAATTTAGCACCCATAATTGGATGCTCATTTAGGCCCCGTTTTGTCAATTTTAAGATTTCATGTCTATTATGCTTGATACGGCTACCTATCTCCCCTTGATTCAGTATCTAGCTGTATAGGGGAAAATGGTGAGCAATGCTAAGGTAGAGATCACTCACTAAGGTCCTATGGTATACATTGGGAAATAGACAAACCCAACCTCTTTGTATCTAAGCTTGATTAACATAACCCAAGATGAATGGATGCAAATGCAAAACCTAGATGCAAAGGGAGGAGGATAAGACCTATTTTCACTATTAAGGAATTAATGAATTTGACTAATTGATTAATGAACAAGTACAGATCTAGAAATTAACTCAAATAATTGATGCAATAATAGATTTGAAAGAAAAATGCAAGAAGAAAGAAAGATTTGTGCAAATTGAAAGGAATTAGGAGGTTATGAGCCTTGAAACTGCAATTTCCAGTCATTGTGATGTCGTAGACTAAAACAGTTCTGGATCTAGGACCCTAACACCTATAATTTATGACTGTGAAAATCTAAGGCCTCTAGGAACAAGTTGAATTTTTAGGTACAATTTGATATTCTCGACTACACCCCTTTGTTGGCGACTATGTACTTTTTGATTTAACCCCAAAAATGCCTAAATCCAGCTCCATAGATACCAAAGCTAGTTCTTGCACATAGAAAGAAAGGGAAATTGTTTGTGGAAAGGGGCTTGCCTTGGTCAAGATCCGGTTTAGGATTTAACCTTGAAATTGACAATTAAAATGCAGATATGAAAAGGAAAGGAAAGTAAATTTTGATTCACCTTGTATAAAACCTTCATGAACGAATGTAGGAATCACAAAATTCATGAAGATGCTTGCATTTGAACTTGGAATGGAGATGTAGGAAGATCAAAAATGTCCTCACCAATGCATGAGATCCATAATCACCATCTCTAAATCATAAATGTAGTTATGCCACTTGAAGAAGGAACCTCCTTGCCCCACTTGAGAAGCTCTTTACTTGGCCATCATGGGAGAGAAATCTTGCATCAAAGGAAGGAGATTGACTTGCTTGGCTGGATCTAGGAAGAAGACTTGGAGACCTTGGATGGATGTCTTACCTTCACCACTTCAATGTTTCAATGCTTATGCTTGTATAATCTTGGCACAATTGCTTCTTAATTTTTGTTGCTTGTCTTGGTTGAAAAATTAGGGGATAAAGCATCCTTTATACTCAGTTTGAGATTCAAATGCGGTCAAGTCGACCCAGAAAAAGAAATGAAAAAGACATAGGAGAAGGGTCTCGACATCGGGCTCCAAGCCCAAACAACGCAGACCTATAGGGGGTTAATTCAAAGTTCAAAATCATCCTTGGGGGTGCAATCAAACTTTTACTGTACCCCTAGGTAAAAATGCCTAGGGAAGTGGGGAGACCCATCGAGAGATGTGAACAAAAGATGGGAAAAGGGTAAAAAGTGGGCATAACTGACAGAGAGATCTCAAGATCACAAAAATGGGGTTAACACACCCTAAAAGATATCCAATTATGGGTGCTGACTTTTTAGGATGATACATTACCCTATCTTCTTGGCTCCCCATTTAAATTTTGTTGATTTTTCCTAGGTACATAATGCCTAGGGCTTTATGTTATTAGGAACAAGGCATTTTGTTCCCTAAGGTTTGGGCCCATATTTGAACTAGAGCCTCATTGCAGTGTTTCAGAGAGAAATTAGATCTCATGGTTGACCTAGCTTATTCTTCAATCCCAAAATGTGTGACATGTATATAAACACCCTATTTCTCCTCATTTTGGTAACCATGATCAAGATTATCAAGAATTGTCAAAGATTTGAAGGCAAGCATCCAAGATCTAGTATCTCTCCAAGCATCCAAGATCTAGTATCTCTCCAAGCATCCAAGGAATTTTGAAGGAAATCTTCTCTTTTATAGAAATATTCTCTCCCATGATGGCCAAGCAGAGGAGTTCTCAAGCAAGTAAGAAGATCCTTTGTCCGTCCTTATGCATTCTTCCTCCATAGCAAGTGTTCAATCAAGTATAACAACATTGAAGATCTAGGAGTGGCGTTCATAGATCCATGCATTTTTTAAGGTATCCTTGATTCTTTTCTATAGTCCAAAGTCAACAACAATAATTCGAGCAACATACAAGCATCTTCATGAATATGTGTGATCTTAATATACGTTCATGAAGGTATTGGCAAGGTAGCTCTAATATTTACTTTCACATTTACTTTTCTTTATGGTATCTTATTTCATTTTAAGGTTGATTGCTAAACAGGGACTTGACCAAGACAAACCCCTTTCTGTAACCTTTTTACAAGGTGTTTTCTATGTGCAGGTACAGGTGGCACAACTATTGGGACTTGATTCAAAAAATTTGGGATATGAAAAATGAACTGTCAAAGTTTCAAGAAAAATCCCTGGAAACAAAACATCCCAGGATTCTTGTTCCCAAGAACAAAATTCCCAAGGCATTTTGTACCTGTAAAATCACCCTTAGATTCAGATTATAGGTCAGTACTACTTCCAGGTTTCTATTTCAAGTCATTGTAGTTTCATGTTTGTTTTTCGTAAATCTGTCTTTTCTGAAAGTGCTTATATTTTCTTATTTAGTCTTTTATCTTGATCATTAGGTTATTTTGTCTTAATCCATTTCATTCTTAATCATATCACAAAGGATCATTACACTCACTTAGTGCTTAAGTCCTACTAGAGCCTATTGGGTCATATTCCTTCTGATTGTGCATTAGGAAAAGGTGGACAAATCCCTCGTGTATCTTGCCTCCCTTTTTCTATTGTACACTTGTGTTCCAAGATAATATCTTCATTAAATATTTTGGAAGGTTCTCATAGAGAACATATTAAAATGGGATTTTTGGATCCCCTCAACAATCTCCAATTTACTTTTATTTTTCCCTATTTTGTTGGGACATTGGTATTCATTTACATATGGCTCTAATCCATAATTTTACTTTTTTCAATCTCTTGTGACCACTTTTTGGGATGGGGTGAAGATATTTGGGGATTTTTTTGTTCCTAGATTTGACCATTATAAAAGGAGTCTCAACTAGGGCCCCCATTTCACCTCCCTTGATTCATCGTCTACCTTTATCTCTTAAGAGATATAGAAGGAGAATGAATAACAAGGGGATCCTCTACCCTTGCCTCCAAAGTCTTCATATGACTATGCTCATAGCCCTCAAGAGTCCCCTCCTTGGTCTTCAAAGGTTCAATCCATGAAAGCTCATATGTCATAGATGAGGAAGAAACCTTCATAACATAACACAACTATGAAGCTAGGGGAGCCTCCACTTCCCTTACAATCTCTTTCACCTAGTCAAGATCCTACATCGAAGGAGGATATGGTGCGACCACCTTTGAGTACTTAAATACATCTTTCACTACCTCCTCCAAAAATTTCTTCATAAGAATAGGATTGTTCCTAGAGGATCCATGTTTTTCCAAAACTTTAAATTTGTTTTCCTTCAGAATCATCTACTTAGGTTTTGGCTTCTTGCTTAGGAAATAGCCTAGTGACCTGCCTTCTTACAAAAAAATCAAGAAAAAGAGAGATTCAAATTCTACCACTTATTCCCACTCACTAAACTTAGACATAAGCTTTATGGAGGCATGCAGATTAGAAGACTACTCCACACTAACATAGATTTTGGCACTAACTAAGTGCTTTCTGGAGATAGTCATTTCGTCAATAGTCAATAGCTGACAAAAAGCACTTGCAATACCCTTAAAAACTTATTCATCCAAAAATTCCATAGTAAGCTTAGGAAGACTCACCCACACTGCAGCCATATTAAATGACCATTTAGTATAATCATAACCTAGTTACCATGTTTTCAAAGCCAAAGTGGATTTGCTTATGAGACAATGCCCTCCAAAAAGGACTTTCCATAAATCTTCCTGATAGGAAGAAGAAAAAGAGAAGAAACCTCTAGCCATAGCTAAGACATCAACCTATCCTTTAATTTTCCATTTATTAAGGGCCAAAAATCTAACCAGATCAATATTTGGTCTAGGGCCAAGGAATTTACCCACCAAAGTCATCAATGATAATATCAGGGATGGAAATAGAGAACTCACCAATACTAGATTTTGAGACACATTAGACCAATGCAGAAGAGCTTCTACCTTTAGGTTTAGCACCAAAAAGAGTAGAGAATGTTGGAATTGTCATAGAGAAAATATTCTCGACAAGAGATTATGCATTTTTTTGACCACCTTCACAAATACTTTCTTCACATAAGGAACCCAATGACATAGCTCCAAGGTCTGGAGGTACCTTAAAAGTATTCCCATCTTTAAAACCTACCCTATCAACCAAAACCTCTAGGACAAAAGAGATTGAGTCCTTACTCATCATCTAATAGGCCCCACCCACCAAACCAACAGCATCACAATTGCCAACCAAGCCCTCAATGTCTACATTCTCATTGTCCTTGCCACAATTTTGCTTCACACATATATTTGTCGCTCCTTTCTTATTCAAATTCACCTTTATTTCTCTAGCTTCCACTCCAGCACTCACCATACCCAAATCTTTCATGTAAAATAGTTATAATTTGTCACTATAGGGATTAGTTGTCGATCCATCACAAGCACACAAAAATACAAAGATGCAACAAAATAGGAGAGAGCTCAATCCCAAGTCATTCAATGCAAAGAATCTCTCAAGAAAAAAAATAGTGGCACTTGGTATGTTTACAAAGGCCCTAATCACATTCTTATAACTTCATAGAGAATACGCAATTGTAGGAAAAATTATAAAGAATAACAATGTATTTGACGCAATATTTCAATTCTATGCCAAATGAAAAGATTGCATTGAAATCAAGTTGAATCAAAATTTATGCTCTATTCAACTCTCTCCCAGTTGGTGGAAGGATAACGTTGCAGTGATAATTGGGCAGACGTGGTGATTGGGTGGTTCTCACATGGTGCCTATTGTGTTGAGGTGGTTGATAAGGTGACTAAATGGTGTTGATGAGGCAATGTGGGTATCCTACTAAAATTTGATTGATCTATGTAGCTGACAAGATAATGTGATACTAAGTGAAAATCAAAAGGTAGGGTACACTAGTAAATGTGGTGGTTAAAGGTTCTACGTGGCATTCAACAACACTAACAAAGTGTTGAAAAGTGGTGTGTTTATTGCGAAGAGTACTAATAAGAGAATTAAATGACATTGTGAAAATGATATCAAGGATATTGAAAGGTCTCGACAATTCATAGAAGTGCATAGGAAGCAGGCAACTAACTATCCAAAATCATAAATAGTGCTACTAAGTTTAGGAGATTTAGTGGATGCCTAGAAAAGTAAAGGGAAACCTATGAATCCAAGGGTCATAAAGAGCATTAACAAGCTTAGAAAATACACCTTGGCACCAAAAAAAAGAGAAGCCAAGAGATTCCACACACAATTGTAAAAGTGAAGGACTCCTTGATGTGCAAGCATTGAATGACAACATAGAAAGTGCACAATCTTATGCATGATTTACACTCAACGCACCAAAATAATTTATTAAAAAAAAGTTTGAAACCTATAACTCCAACCTTATATTTCATATTTTACAACTTCAACCTGGGAAATATAAGACTTTTTTTCTATTAAGATAGTTTATCAACATATACAATTAAGGAAATGAGTCCAGAGTCTGTAGTAGAACTATTTACAACCCCCATAACATATACAGTTACAAAATTGGGGGAGTGATATCATAAATTACTATATCCTACACTATTCAAAGTATATAGGTCGGAATACTAGATCATTAAGTCTATCGGGTTACAAAAGGAACCATATGTATTCACATCAGATAACTATTCCCAACCATCATTTTGGTTGACAGTGTCCCTTGGGACCCATGGAGTTTTAGCCTGTGTTGTATCTTGTACTTGTGTAACTTCTAGAACCCATCCTGTGAGCTCCCCTTGCACATTGTGAGAGGCAAGAACGTCCACTTGTTCCCTGGAGTCTAGGTGGCATTTGTTTAGTAGATTATTCAGATCCTCCACTTCCATAGGAGCAAGAAAACTTTGATAGTCAGCAACATACTGGGCAGAATGTACCTTATCTTAGTGTATCATCAGACTGCCCTCCTGTATCAGCATCATGAACTTTCTCTTTGTGATATTGAGAACCATAGACACCTGTGTCATAATATGAAATGAGTGAGTTTAAGATTAAACTCAGTAGGTTTCCTTTTCTCCATCTTAAAAACCTTTATGTTCATGTCCTTCCAAAGAGTCCATAAAACTTCCTTTGTCAGTGCAAACCACAATCTATTCAGTTTAGAGTCAAACATTTCTACATAACCAGCAAGAATTTCACTCAAAGAAATGTTAATTTTACAGTTCCAAAGACAAGGAGAACCAAGAAAAATAGACCAAACCTTGCGTGCATAAAAACATTCAAAGAAAAGATGCTCAAAATTTTCAATAGAGTTACACAAATTGTAAATGACAGGGGTTAGACCTATAGATGACAAGACATGACCCACAACAATCTTTTTTATCAGAAGCAACCACCTAAAATTGATTTTATTAGGTTCAGATTTACCATTCCAAAAATAATCAAAAAATCTGTCAATTAGAAAAGGGATCAACATGCCCTAGCACTGAGACACACGTGTGATGATAGAGGATTCTTTTTTTATTATGTGATATAATTGTTTAGTAGAGATAGCAGATAGCAGGTTTCCATCAATCCATTTACAATTATTAAGGAACAATGCAGTATCAATAATATCTCCTTTAATTGTGTCATTTACTGCCTTCTTGATGAGAGTATAAGTTTTCTTCTGGGTACCAGCAATATTGAATTTGGAACTAATGAACTCCCATGACCCTAGGTGCCCATCCATCAAGATGTCTTGTATTACAAAGATCCCTTTCATATTCTAAAGTTTTGCAGAGCAAATTTGAGTAAGAGCCAAAGGTTTACCATTATAACACAGCCCCCACTAATAGACCTATCCCCAACAGCATAGAAAGGAGGGCCACCTATAGCTCCCCTCTCTGGAATTAACTCTCACCTGATCCCAAGCTTTCCAGAAAGATTGGAAAATTTTAGAGCCAAACAATTTCATTATGTACTCTCCCATAACTATGTCACAGATTGGAACATTCTTCCACTGTTTCCCTTTTCTGTAATAGATCTGTTAATATTATTTTTGATAAGGACTTTCCAAGGTTCATTTTCCCATAAAGCTTTAAAAATCCATTTAGTTGCAAGAGCAATTCCATGGACTTTAATGTACTTCAGTCCCAACCCTCCGTGTCTTCTTTCCTAACAGCACCATTCTCATTTCACAGTGTCTTTTCCTATTGTCTTTCCCATCAGACCATATGAAATCCCTAAGGATCCTTTCTAGCATATTGACTTGGGAATTTGCAAACATCCATGTCGAGGCATAGTAGATGTGATGTGTAGATAGAAATTTTTGAACAATTTGCATCCTACCAGCAATAGATAGTGAATGAGTACCATTTACTGTGTTTTTTATTAATTTTTTCATATACCCAATCCCACATGTTGCCAAAATTGGGCTCCATAGAGAAAGGTATACCAAGATATCTAACAATCTTGTTGGGCCCAGCCCATTTCCATCCTTTATCTGTTAACCAAGAAGGGGGACCATTTGACCATCCTAATACAGTGGATTTATGAGGAGAGACTTTAGAGCCCGAAGCTTCACAGAAGAAATTAATCCTTTCAACAACATTATCAAAGTTGCTTTCTGATAGACCTAGGAAAACTGTTGTGTCATATACAAATTGAACATTTATTAGTTCTTCATTATTGGGGAGAGAGATGCCTTTTATAGGAGGACCCATACTATGTGACCTTAGGATATAGTACATAGCATTTGCAGCAATAACAAACAATGAAAGGGCAATTGGACACCCTTGTCTAATAGATCTCTAGAGCCTTATAGGGTTAGATAGGGACCCATTAACATCAATGACTGTGGATGAATCCTTAAATGAAATGTCAATCCATTTACAATAGAACTTGGGGAAGCCAAAGGATTTTAGCATTCCAAACAGAACTTCTCATTCTACCATGTCATAAGCTTTTTCAAAATCTAACAACACCATAGCAACCTCCTGTCCATCAAATCTAGCCCAGTGCATTGCTTCCCAACTGGTAACTAGGTTCTCCAAAATGTACCTTCCTTGAATAAAATCCAGTTTGTGTATAAGAGATGAATTTGCTCAGTAAAGGAGATATTCTCCTAGCTAAGACTTTAGCCAGAATTTTGTAGGAGAGGTTCAAAAGAGTAATAGGTCTCCAATTTTTCACTAGAGTTCTGTCACCTGCTTTGGGTAAAAGTTTGACAAATCCTTTGTTGATGAAAACTCCTAGAGATCCTTTATTGAATGCCTCCTCATAAACATTCAGGAGTTCAGGCCCTACCCATTCTTTGTTCCTCTTGTAGAATTCAGCAAGGAGCCCATCCAGCCCTAGTGCTTTTCCATTGGTAAAGGAGTCAATGGCTACAGTGATTTCATCAAGAGAGATAGACTTACTAAGAAATGAATTATCATGTTCTGTGAGTTTCTTGGGAATAAGTTTGAGGTAGTTACTTACTGCTTCTTGACTGTCATTAGAAAACTCTGATGTGAACATATCACTGTAGAACTAGTGAAAGGCACTCTTGATGTTTTCTAGATCACTAGTGACCCCAACCTCCACTTGAATTTCTTTGATAAATTCTCTCATTTTCTTGTCTCTGATGATGTTGAAGAAGTAACCCGATCCTTTATCTCCCTCATTAATCCAATTCATTCTTGCTCTGATTTTATGGCCCTGTGTCTTATATCTCTGAATAAGTCTCAAATTATGTTTAGTGTTGGCTAATTGTACTTCCATTGCAAAGTTGTTGCCTTTATTCTGAAGGTCTCTCTCTATTTTGTTAAACCTATTTTGCCAAAAAGATTCTTCTTTGTTTCTATCTATTGCAAGTTACATCTCTTCTTATCACTTCCAGAGTTGCCACTTCTTTCAAATTTAATGCAAGACTGAATAGGTGAATGATCTGAAATAGATGTCGGGCAGACCATCACTGGAGCATGACTACCTTCTGGGATGAATGAGAAGGCAAATACATCCCCATTAAATAGATCAAGTCTACATTATACTCTTTGTTTACCTTTTTGGTTGTTGCACCATGTGAACCAGATATCTTGAAATTTTTTATGCATATGTTCCATGGGGTCAAGAAGATTGAATTTCCTTTTGAACTTTTGCCAAAAAAATAACTCTTTACCTTTCCATACATGATCCAACCCTCCCATTTTATCTGCCTTGTGTTCTACCATATTTAAATCCCCTACGAAACACCAAGGATATTTTGGAAGATGCATAAAACACAATTCCCAAAGTTCTTCTCTCTCTCTCTCTCTCTCTCTCTCTCTCTATAGTTGTTAGCTGCATAAACATTACAAATCCCGAACACCTCTACACCACATTTAAGTGTCACCTAAATAATCCTCTGGCAAGGTGAACATCCATGGCTTTCAATTTGCTCCTCCCATTTAGGATTAATGAGCATAGCCACTCCTTCTTTACCCCTCTCATGATTTGAGTGAAAGCCAATTGCTTTATCCCACAAAAACTTAAGAATAGTGTGGGCTTGAAATCCTACAACTTTAATTTCTTGTAAGCAAATAACATCTTTAAGAACCAACTGGTTACACCATCTCTTAACCATGTATTTCCTATCAGGCATATCTATCCCTCGAACATTCCAACTATGGATGTGCATGATGATTGATTACTTTGAGGGAGGTTTTGCGCTTTTGCACAACCTATTAAAACAATCTGGGAGGTTCTTCTTGCCTTTACTACTATTAGACAAGGAGCTTTTGTCTCCATTCTTCATTTTATTTCTAACAACCTCAGTGAATTGGTCCTCTTTACTGAAAGCCACAATTTGCATTGATTCAGGAGGGCCAGCTGATTCCACAAAGAGGGGTTGTTGGTCTTTAATAGCTTGTTTGATTTTATAAGCCTTTTTATTAATAGATACAATGGCTAATTGTTGGGAATTCAATTTGGGGGGGTTGCATTATCCTTTAGGGTATCTGTGGACACAACACTTGATGGGTGGGTTGTGAAGCCTCACCCCGACCCGTCATATCTTAGCTGATACACTTATTTTGATAGATTATGATTCGATATTTTGGGACATTATATCTAATGGACTAGACATTATTAGTATTATTTATGTCATGTGATGATTACTTTTGTATACTTTATCGATGATGTTTATGATGCTTTAGGTATACACATGCATTATGATGATTATTTCAGTATTTTAAATTCA
>MU224186.1:1778662-1795086 GCA_018584345.1 Thuja plicata
CAAATTTGGACACTAATTAACAACTTACCATTATCAAATACCCTATAAATGATTCTCTTTGTGTATTGCATTAGTAGAACATACATTGCATACATCTAACTTCAAACAACCAAAAAAATAAATAAATGTAATGCAATGCAATGTTAGAGGAGAGAAAAAAAAAATATAACACTTCCCAGAATTTTGAGAGCCAAAATGCTCTCTGGAAAATGTATGAGAGAGGATTTAATTCCCATGTTTACCATAGAGAATATCCCCCTAGGATACCCCTCTAAATTTGGGGTTAGAGTAATAAACCCTTTCATAAATTATGATTAAACTAAACTATCTATTAAGTTAGCAACTTGTTACCTTTTTAATAAACTAAATGTATAATAAATAAATAAATAAGAAGGAAGTAAGCAATTTAATATTAAAACACTTACATTTTTGTAAGTGGGCCCCACATCCCTCTTTCCCACCTTACTTGGCGAAGTGACTTGTCTAAAGAAAATAATAAACAAGGGGGTGGACATGGGTTTTGGCGCCACCTCCTTGCTTTCTGCGCCACCCACCCACCGACTTGGGCAATCATGCCTCCACTCACGCGTAGGTCATTGCCTTGCTTTATAAGCTAAGGCTTGGGGTTGCACTTTGGGAACAGTTTGGTGGGCCCCAAATTTAAAGTTGTTGCACTCCTTCACTTAGGAATTCGACCCCTCCCCTTGACTTTTTAATTTATCTCATCACCCATTTGGCACGTGAGCCAAGGAGAAGGAAAGGGTGATGGGGTAGGGGCAGGGTAGGGGTAGAGTAGATGAGTAAGCTGGTTAGTAGGTAGTTAGTAGGATAGTTAGTGGGTATTAAGTTAGTTTAAGTTAATTAAATAGATTTATTTTTCTTATTATTTTATTTTAAATTGTGTAGTTTTTTTTTTAATAGAAATAATAGATTTACTTTTTAATTAAATGGTGTAGTATTATTATTAGATTAATAGATTTAGCCTTTATGTAAAATGTGTAGTCTTGTTAATATGATTTATTCTTTTTAATTTGCCTAGTTAGTGTAATAGTTTAGCAATTCACGTTATTAATTGAAATTTATTAGCCTATTAGAGTAATAGATTTATTCGATTAATTTAAAATGTATAGTTTAGATTTATTGTATTTACTTCAATAATGTTTATTACTGTTATGTGTCTTCATGAAATTGTTAAAAAGGGTAAAATCTGAATAAAGAGGTATTAATGGGCTAGGTTAATACGTTAAGTGTTCCTTTCGAATCATGGAATATTTCTCTTTGTAATTAATTAATTGTTTGTTATTAAAAATGTGTGAACAAATGAAGTTTCGGATTTAATTATTATTAATATCGGGTAATTGAAAATTTTGGATAGTTCCTCAAGCAAGGTTAAATGTATCCCTTTCGCAATGAAATTGGACAAGAATATAGTAGTTATGAGAACCTTATTAAATCAGGAATGTTTAAGGATTGTAATGACAAAGAATGGGAGTAATAAATGGATTGCTAGGTCAACCTTTAATGGAGTTAGTATACCACTGTGTCCCTATAGTACTAAACCGTAGAATCTCTTACCATCTATTGAGTTGGAATATAGACTCAACAACCGCCTTTGTTGATAACCCCGGCTCAATCTTTGACTAGACATTTTAACTCGAAAATTAATTTCACCATGTTGTCACCTTTCCTCAACACTTTCAGTATTATCGTGTCATCATAGTTGTTGTTCTTATGTTCTAAAAAAAAAAATTGTCTGTATGTTTTGCCCTAGTTTTGGGCATGACATGGGCTTCAAGGGGAGAAGGGTTTTTGTCCTCCACAGAGTTCTGTACATGGACAACTTCAAATTCCTCATCAAATAGTGGATTCGACAGTGTGACAAACATGTTATTATCCACAAAACCAGTATGATTATCTTTAATAACTGCAGAAGATTGTTTTATTCCTGAGGATGGAACTTTATTTATATTTGAGTCACTATTACTAGGGTTGCTTTTATTATCATTTCCATCTTTGTCATCAACAGAATTCTTTCCACAATTGTTTTTACTACCATTTTTATCAGAATTATTCACTATATTGAATTTTCCTTTCTGTACATGTTTTAAAGCCAGGCAGTCTTTCTTTGTGTGCCTGTTGCATCTACAATGAAAGCAAGCATTTAAGTTTCCTAGCAGAGAGACTTCCCAACAAAACAATTCTCCTTCAAATTCAAGGGAGATACAATCAGGAAAATCAATTTCTGGTGTTAAAGCAACCAAGACTCTAGCATTCAAATGGGGAAGGGTAACTCGTGACTGTTCAATTTCCAGAACCGAGCCCAAGGGTTTCAAAATCTGGTCAATAAAGGGCCAGAATTCCACATGAAGGTTTTTTATTTCTACCCAGTTGGGAGCTGACCTAGCAACAACTTTCTCAAAGTTACCTTTCGGAGACCAAGGATAAGCCCTAAACATGGAGCGACCAACATTCCAAAATTTCTTTTCCAACACTCTATCCTACATATTATGATTCTTTAAAAAAAAAACAAAGAGCCCTTTTTGAATCATTCTACAATAAGTAACATATATTCCAAGTTTTTTACCCCATACCGAAGCCAACCAATCATCAAAAAACTTGTGAGAAGGCATTGCTTCTTTATCTAAACAAACAAAGAATATTGCGATACTTTTAAGCCTCTTCTATTTAGTCTTAATAGCATTTACCATGTCTTCGTTAGGCGAGAGAGAGAGGGTCTTCAGACCCAAAGAAGGAGACCTACCATTGTCTCCTCCGACGCCACCAGATTTGGCATTTCCTCCATCGACTCGTCCACCTCCATCGGTTGCGGCTCATCCCAACTCACCATGTTCTGTGTCCACCACCTTTCTGCTGAAGACTCCATTGAACTCTGCACTAGCCAAAAAGGTCGAAGAACTATCGACCACCACTTGCTTATACGATAGTTTTTCACTTGGCTTTTCGGCATTAATACCTTCTGCAGGTTTATTACGCCCATCATTAACACTTGCTTCCGCATCACCCATAATGATCTCAATATCCCTCTGTGTGATATCAACATTATTGTTCGACCCTCCCATCACAAGCGTGAACCAGGCAAGAGACAAGTAAAACCCCAATTCACAAGATCAAAACAAGGGCACAAAACCAACATAACAAACCACACATGAAAAAGAAGAAGCACACAAGGTTATCAATTGACACCAAGACAAACATCAAGAAGACACGAGACACAAAGAAAAGGCACGCGCATATCACACTACACGAGGTCGTTGCATATGTCAGCCTTGGTCATGGCACCAAGTTGCAGAGCCATTTTCCATCGATCCAATATCTCTCTCCAAATACAAGGATCTCCTCCAGGGATTTTTTACAATAGAGAAATCAGAAATATTCGGAAATATAAGACTTTCAAACAAAATGCTTTAAATTTAATGATTTTACAGTCAATCTTTATGCTTTTGATTAGCTCATCTACAATGGTGAACTCATATTTTTAACCTTGCCTAAATTAAATTACTTATAATGGTGATCTTTCGACTAAACAAAACAAAAACCAACCCAAAAATTATCATTAATTGGTCTCCAAATTTGATTTGAACTAAACAAAAGCCTAAACTATTCCAGACCCTTTGAATATAATGATGAGCTTATATTTGCAAATTCTCACTACAAAACCCCTAAAATTCCCTCATTAAACAAAAATGGCCTAACCTAAATGCATTAGAGCTTTGATGGCATGTAAAATTTGTTTGCGTTAATATACCCAAAATAATAATACTTCAAAAATAATAATACTTCAAAACTAATTCAAATAACATAGTTGCCAAGACTGAGAAGGAAATGTGAATGAACAAAGAGTGACTATTCAATTCATTAAGAGAGTACGCAATAAATGTAGTGAACTTTGCATTTATAAAAAATATATGGAGATGAAGGTGACAACTTGTGATGAACTAAGAGTACAAGAAGGAGATGGAGCTTACATTATGATTTCAACAAAGATAAAGTAAAAAAATAATGATTGCTCCAAGCACATGCATGATAAATGCATACAAAGCTTTTGAATGTCTCGTTTTACAGTGGATGACATACTATTTGGCCTGATGTGGTTGCATGCACTACAACAGCCGCTATGCACCTGCTAGGAACTTTTCATAAATTGTGAATACGTCTTAACTCAATTTATACCCCATCATGAAGTTGAAAAGATGTCACATTCCAATTATCCTTCTTGTAACTTTGTTGATAACAA
Source organism: Thuja plicata (assembly GCA_018584345.1). Lineage (NCBI taxonomy): Eukaryota > Viridiplantae > Streptophyta > Pinopsida > Cupressales > Cupressaceae > Thuja > Thuja plicata. The sequence continues at coordinate 1,782,918 of MU224186.1, forward strand.
ATCGAACCAAAAATGTTTGCAATATGAATTAAATAATACAAGTAACAGAGGACAGACAAGGAACTCGATGAAAAACAAATCTTGGGCTTGTGCATTTCTCTCATCAGTGACTAATAAAAGGCAATTCACGGGCCCAATATCAAAAACACTTCAAATGATTCTTAATAGAATGAACAGCAGGGTATAAATCAATTATCTGATTCTGAATAGTACAAAAGGTTCAAATTCTTTATAAGTCATTTCCTAAAATAAAAAATAAAATCAGTTCAACCAGGAGAAGGATGCGTGAAGGATCATTGAACATTTCAATTCTTAGCTTGATTTCTGCAACATAGCTACAAAATTTGATCCAGCAAATGCTGCAGGGCCACCCAGAACAGAGAGCAAAGCTACCACTGTTTGCAAGCCTATTTGCCAAATGGAATCCTCGGGAATAAAATAGACACATAGCGGGCCTGCAAGTAGAAGAACTATTGCTAGATTTAGAAGCGTTCCAGGTGTGTTAGGATCGGTTGCTGCAGAAAGCACTCCCAGTTCCTCTGCTTTTGAAAGGAGGCCCAGTTTTTCTATTGAAGAAAGAGAAAAACCAAAGTTTTCAGCAGCAGATAAAAGGCCTGCCTTTTCTGCTTTTGATAACAGCCTCAGCTGTTCCACTCTTGACAGCAATTTTATAGATGAAGGTTCGCCATTATTCTTTGATCTTAGAACAACAGCTTTATCTCCCACTGGTAAAACTTTAACCTGCATAAATCATTGGGGTTTTGAACAACAAAATCCGAAATAAAGCAACAGAAATGGTGATCTCAGACAATTCCTCAATTCTCAGTTATACTGGAACATGTTTAAAGTTTAATCACATTAACTATTCCATTCAACATTGTAGCTTAATTTGCATATGCAAATGCATCTGCTTAAGAAAACTTAGCTGTTGAAATAAGGCAAAAATGCTTAACTTCTTTTTCCCTTTGATGCTGTTTGCCAGCCGCTAGTCGGCATAAACAATAAGCATTGAACAACAATAAAAATTAATCATGGCATTCATGCCAGCAGTGTGTGTGTGTGTGAGAATAAACCATGACACCAGCAGTGTAACAGCAGTATTAAATTCAGTAGTATAACAACAGTATAACAGTAGCATAAACAATAAACATTGAACAACAATAAAAATTAATCATGGCATTCATGCCAGCAGTATTAACTATTAATAAGTATTTTAGTGTTTTGTTGTTCAACTTCAAATTTTAAAATTAAAGTTAATTGTTAAAGTAACTCAAAGTCTCAAACTTCAAAATACAACAATCGACGAGTCTATTGATTTTCAAAGATTCTGAACCATTTGTATCACTCTTACTCTCAGCCTTTCAGGGTAAGTGGATCATCTAATGGTAGCTTAGTCATTCCTAGTAGCACCTCCTCCTCATCAATATACCTAACATCTTCAGGATCAACATCAAAACGTATTGCTGGAGTTTGCTGATACTTAGCAGTTTGTCAATCCCAAAGTCTCAAGAAACTATGAATTGGAATCAGTTTTTTCTACTCATTTCGAGGTAAGTTTGTTTTTCTTAATGGAGTGGATGAAGCTGTAGGTGGATCAATTCCTCTCTACAACAAAGGAACTAATAATCTATGAGAGTAAACAAAGAGAAAGTTGATCCAATTTCGTTGTGTTCTTCCCATTAAATTTCCACCATCCAATAGGGCTTTTTTTGTGCAATAGTGGTCCCATTCGTCCTAGTCTCTAGTTTGCGGAATGTAGGACCCTCAAGATCAAAGAAATAAGCCATTTCTCTTTAAGTATGGTTGCATCTACGGTGCTATGCATTTTACAAAGGGCTGCAATGGACCCCTCCACAATCTCATCATCCTCAAAAGGAAGCATTCAGCCAAGTCTAGGTGCATACCACTTGAGATTAAGAGCATAGACATACATATGAAGAGGGGTGTTCATTGCATTCCCCCTCTTTGTGACAATAGGCCAAATATGCTTCTCATAGAATTGCAGTCCAAGATCCTTGTCACGAATTGCTTGCTTCATTTGATCTAGCATGCTATCAAAAGTCTCATAAATCTCTCCAAGCCTAGGAGAGCCAATAAGTGATAACAAAAATAACAATATGTAAATAAATCAATGACCCAACACTATAAAAGCAATATAAATTATAAACATTGAACAATAAAAATTAATCATGAAATTCATGATAGCAGTAGTTACTATTTAGTATTAAAGCATTTTGTTGCTCAACTTCAAATTTTCAAATTGAAGTTAACTATTAAAGTAACTCAAAGTCTCAAACTTCAAAATACAACAATCTATGAGTCTTTCAATATCCAAAGATTCAGTGTCATTGTTGTTGAGATATTACTGTTGGCATTGTTGTCATTGATGTCAAAACCTATATACCGAATGATTGTGCTCCAGGTAATGAACAGAATTGATCTATCCTATGCAGTATTATATGGTTACGAATGTTGTGGACAGTTATCCTTGGTTCAAGGATGGTGGTATGTCTTTTTGGTTCATCTATTATAGTATTTAGTGAGTAAAGATGGTTATTCGGCTGCTGTGTTCTGAATTCTCTCCAGGTATCCTGGCTATCCGGTCATTCATGCAGTACGTCGGGAGTTTTTGGTATAACAGTTATATTCATTTCTGGACTGTTGTTTCCTGGTGTTGTTCTTTGGTTGATGCTAAATTTATGGTGATCAAGACATGGTCTTGGTTGTAGCATTCCCATCGGCCCCAGAATATATTTATCTTTTGGTGCTTATGGTATGTAACGTGGGTATCTTACGTAAGACCTATCTTTGGGTCCCATGGTAGCATGGTATGAATTTCTCATATGTGTGACCTATCTTTTAGGTTCGGTGCTAGCATGTTGATCTTCATTATATCTCAAGATATTTTATTTTCTATTCAAGCCGACATGTTTTGCTAGGCCGACATATGTTTTGATTCATCGGATATATGTATATATAGAACTGGAACATCTTTTGGATCTGAGTATGTATATATGGTGTGAATACTAAAGGTAGTATGATGGGAGTATGTGACGAAGTGTGCGAACCAAATGAGAAGTGCGAAAGATAATACCGAAGGGAGAGAAAAGAAAGTAATAGAAAGAAGTTTTGCAGAGGTGTGTGAAAGACTGGCAGAAGATCTCTATCCGGATCTGCTGATAGTGACAGTACTATTCACCGGAACTGAATATATGCATATGCAGATGCAATTTCATCGGTTTGAGTTTTGTTTGTAAGATCACTTTTTGTATTGACTATGATAGTTGCTTTGTATCTAGGGCAGTAAGCCCAATCTGCAGTGAGCCTACCGGCAATGAGCACTGTAAAAATCACCTTAACCAGTGTTCATAGACATGAGAATTAGCTTCTTTGTGTTTTTCCCCATCTTGGGTTTTCCACGTAAATCTGGTGTTCATTGTGCATGGTGTTTTCTTTCTACTTTCATGTTTTTAATTATCAGTTTGGATTAACATTGCTACCGGTTCAGTTAATGGTCCAGTTAAGTTTAAAAATATCTTGGGATAACTGATTCACCCCCCCTCTTAGTTATTCGGGGTTGTTCAACAATTGATATCAGAGCTTGGTCCCTTGCAGATAGAGCTTAACAGCTTGAGGATGATCTTGGTTGGTTGAACAGATGGTTGGAGAATATTATTCCGATGAAGTGAAGATAATGTTGGATGACATAGAATACACAAAATCTGAGAATGAAGAACTAAAACAAATCTCAAGGAGGCGAATGTTTGTATTTCGAAGCTGAGGGAGCAAATTCGGAAATTCAAAGCATGACACAAAGAAGTAAGCTAGGAGCTGAAGGAATCAAAGGAGAATGTGGCAAATATGAAACTACAACTGGGAAATTGCAAAAACACTGAAGAAATTCTCGAGGACAACATCAAGCAGAAATTGGAAGAATGGAAGAAGGCCGAAGGAGAACTTAAAGATATTATCAAACAGAAGAGTGATGAAAATGAGAGGCTGAATCAGGTACTAAGCAAACTGAAATTTGAAGCGAAGGTTTGTGAGAGTAGCGCACTATTTTGGATCAACTTTTGTCCCTACAGAAGAGTCACAAGGATAAGGAAAGACTGGGTTTCACCGGTGAATGTTCGGATCAGAAGAACAAAGGTAAAGACAAAGAAGTTGATGCTAAAGCAAAATCTAAGTAACAAGCAATGTCAGGAATTCAAGAACATCTAAAAGACCTCTAGTCAGGCAACCAAATGCTCAAAGGTATTTATCATTTAATGGTCATTGTTTTCCATGCAAGAATTTTGGACATAAGGCTATAGAATGCAAGAGCAGAAAAGAACGGAACATTCAATATTTTAGCTGTCACAAGTTTGGTCATAAAGAAAATCAATGCAGAAGTCAAGTATCTAATCCGATTAAGATGAATGGGATAAACAATATCTTTCATGGTAATTGCTATGTATGTCATAACTAAGATTACAAGGCTAATCAGTGCAGATCTAGGGTTCAATCAGTAAGATCGGGTCAAAGGAATATAAAATGTTTCAAATGTGGTCAGCCTGATCATTATGCCAAAACATGCAGAACTGTTGTTGCTCCAGAAAAGTCTGAAAGTGATAAAAATATTATAGTTTCAAGTGAATCTCAGAAGACAGTCATGGTATGGAAGAAGAAGAAAGCTAGTGAAGAAAATTTTGTGGCACTAGATCTCGGTGCTAGCTCTTCCAGTAACTAAGCCAACCGCCTTGGCTTAGGGGGAGTATTAAAAAGCATAACCTATTGGTTCCCCCTCTCTGAAAAAAGGTATGATGTGTTTTCAAAGTAATTAAGTTTGGTGTGACTGGTAGAAATTCGAAATAATTTGTTGGCGTCATTTGCGCACTTTTCGCTAGCAAAAAATCATGTGTAATCAAGGATATATTGGCGGAGTTTTTCAAATCATTTTTACATTCAGTGAAGAACAGAAAACAAAGAGTTGCAGAGCTATAGTGTTGAGATGGCAAAATTCACCAGTACGAAGATGGAATCTAGTTTGGTTATTCGCGAATCCACTAATGATATTCCATTGATGTTGAGAAGAGTTTAAGTGAATGAGTTTGATCATGGGAAAATAAGACAAATAAAGTTAAAGGCAGATGAGTTGCAACGGATTCGGACTCTGGGTATGGACATCTGGTGAGAATTTCCCTAGTTTGCAAAAAAGGAGTCAATTGTATTCTTGTTGTGTCAATTCAAGGATGGAAGCTTGATATTGGACAAACCCTATGTGATTACAAAGGAGGTGATTGAAGCGATAACTGGTCTATGTAGTATTGGAAATATTCTAGGGAAGAGGACAATGAAGTATAATGAAGTGCACGAGCTTATTAGCATCGACAAAGACCCATGTGCTCTACTAATTAATACCCTTGTCGATCCAGTTGTGAGGTATGTTGCGTATGGCATTACATATAAAAACTATTTTCGCAATCGTGAAGGCGCTACGTTTGCTATAGCTGTATATTTGGTGCATAAGATGGTAAAGGAAGATGTACAATTTGATTTATGTAGTTTGTAGTTAGAGAACTTATTTGAAAATATCAGAATGTCATTAGCTGAAGGATATGCTTTCAAGTTTGGATCTTTTGTTATGTGTCTAGTATTCTATTTTCTGAGATCATTACCGGGTAGTGAAATGTGGAATGGAGGCCCAACATCCCTATCGAAAACAGATATACAGGTACTTGGACAATTTGAAGGATAATATGGATGCATGCAAAAGCTTATTTCCTATTTTTACAGATGAATTTGTGTTCTAGTATGATTATGTCTAGTGTTGTGCCTGTTAATTGTGTTGAGGAGGGTTCCTCCTCCGATCAAAGAGAATTGGAGATTGTGATTGGTGGATCCCTTTCGGAACCTAAGAAAAGGAAAACAAGTGCAAATGGAAAAGAAATTATCACTCTATTAGAGGAAGAAAAAGAGAAGGAAGAAGAGAAGGAAAAAAATGATGTGTCTCCATATGAATCAGGCTCTGTTGATTCGGATGTGATTAAGACAATGTTGGAAGGAGAATTGGACAGAATTGGTGAAATGTGGTGTGCCTGCTCTTCGGATAGTACGACTGAAACTGAAAATGTGTTGATGAATCATTTACTTAGTAGAGGCATTGTTGTTTGTGTTGTTTCTAATGTGTTACCGATTGATCTAATGAAAACTGTTGAGGGAAGGTTGTTACAGGTTAGTTCTAAAGGTCGTAAATTCAAGGATGCAATTAAGAGAAAATATACTAATGCTGAACAAAGATTATCTAAACATATTAGTGAGACAAGAGAATGTTTGAAAGAAATGTCTGATATTTACAAGTATTGTCTCCGGTGGTCTACTACTATTAACAATTTCAGAAGTAAGATTGAAAGCATTGAGTCTGAGCTGAATGGTATTGGTTAGAATTTCGATTTCTTCAAGGATAAGGGTACTAAGCAGAGAATAAGAGTTGGTGAAATGCAATCAGAGTTGTTGTGTGTTCAGAGACAGAAGGAAGATTTGGTGAGGACCTTCTGGTTGGTGAAGGACATGGTTGAGGTCTGGTTAGAGCATCTTTCCGAAATTCTTTCTGATGCAGAGGAGTATGAACGGCAATACCAGTCTCCAGACTGGTCATCATCGTTTGATTCATTGGTTCTACATGATTGCCTATGTGCTTGGATGAGTTCTTTTGTAGCAGATTGAAAGCGGAGTATTCCAATTATAAAAGAAAGGTACAAGATTATTTTTTTGTAAAGTCTACTATTTTAATCTAAATTGTTGTTTTTGGCCCTTTGCCATTACTAGCAAAAACGGAGAGAAAATGTAGAAGAAAAACTAAGCTAAAAGGAACTACTTAACACAGGGGGATTTTTTGGTTTTTGGGAGTATTTTGGAGTTTTTTTGTTTGTGGTGTTTTGCCATCAATGCCAAAGGGGGAATTTGTTGAGATATTACTATTGGCATTGTTTTAATTGATGTCAAAAAGCAATGTACCGGATGATTGTGCTCCACGTAATGAACATAGTTGATCTATCCTATGCAGTATTATATGGTAACGAATGTTGTGAACGGTTATCTTCGGTTCGGGAATGGTGGTATATCTTTTTGGTTCAACTATTGTATTCAGTGAGTAAAGATGGTTATCCTTGGTTGATGTGTTCTGAATTCTTTCTGGGTATCCTGGCTATCATGTCATTCATGCAGTACGTCGGGAGTTTTTGGTATAACGGTTATGTTTAATTCTAGACCGTTGCTTCTTGGTGTTCTCCGATTGATGTTAAATTTGTGGTGATCAAGATATGGTCTTGGTTATGGCGTTCCCATCAGCCCCAGAATATATTTAGCTTTTGGTTCTTATGCTATGTAACATGGCTATCTTATGTAAGACCTATCTTTGGGTCCCATGGTAGCGTGGTATGAATTTCTCATATGTGCGACCTATCTTTTACGTCCGTTGCTAGCGTGTTGATCTTCATTATATCTCAAGATATTTTATTTTGTATTCAAGCCGGCATGTTTTGCTAGGCCAACATATGTTTTGATTCATCGGATATATATACATCTTTTGGATCCGAGTATGTATGTATGTATGAAGGTGTGAATATTGAAGGTGGTATGATACAAGTATGTGACGAAGTGTGTGAACCGAATAAAAAGTGCAAGGATAATACCAAAGGGAGAGAAAAGAAAGTAACAGAAAGAATTTTTGCGGAGGTGTGTGAAAGACTAGCAGAAGATTTCTATTCGGATCTGCTGACGGTGACAGTACTATTCACCAGAACTGAATACATGCATGTGCAGATACAATTTCACCAGTTCGAGTTTTGTTTGTAAGATCACTTTTTGTATTGGTTGTGATAGTTGTTTTGTATCTAGGGCAGTTAACCCAATCGGCAGTGAGGCTTACCTGCAATGAACATTGTAAAAATCACCTTAATCGGTGTTCATATACATGAGAATAAGCTTCTCCGTGGTTTTTCCCATCTTGGGTTTTCCACATAAATCTGGTGTTCATTGTGCATGGTGTTTTCTTTATGCTTTCATGTTTTCAATTATCATGTTTTCAATTATCAATTTGGATTAACGTTGCTACCAATTCAATTAATGGTTAGGTTAAGTTTACAAATATCTTGGGATAACTGATTCACCCCCTCCCCCCTCAGTTATTTGGGGTTGTTCAACAATTGTCACTCTCTGCCTAAAGTGGATCATCCAATGGTAGTCGACCATTCTTGGTTGCACCTCCTCCTTGTCAATTTGCCTAACATCTTCAGGATAAACATCCCAACGCGTTGTTGGAGTTTGTTGATACTTAGTAATCTATGGATCCTGAAGTTTCAAGGAACTATGAACTGCAACTAGTTTTCTACTCATTTCGAGATAAGTTTGTTTCTCTTAATGGAGTGGATGAAGCCATGGGTGGACCAATTCTTCTTTGCAACAAAGGAACTAGCAATCTGTAAGAGTAAACGAATAGCAAGTTATTTCAACTTTGTTGTGTCCTTCCCATGAATTTTTGTCATCCAATAGGGTTCTTTTGTGCAATAGTGGCCTTATTCATGCTAGCCTTTGGTTTGTTGAATGTAGGACCCTCTAGATCATAAAACTGAAGCGACTACTCTCGAAGTATGTCTACCTCTTCAGTGTTATACATTTTACAAAGGGATTCCATAAACCATTCCATCACTCATCATCCTCACAAGGAAGCGTTCAATCAAGTCTAGGTGCATACCACTTCAAATTAAGAGCATAGGCAGCCATATGAAGAGGGGTGTTCATTGTGTTCACCTCTTTGTGATAATAAGCCTAATATATTCCTCGTAGAAGTGCAATCTGGATCCTTGTCATGAATTGCTTGCTTCATTTGATCAAGCAACTATCAAAAATCTCATAAATCTCTCCAAGGCTAAGAGAGTTTGTATCCACATGTCTGATTACCCCCACAACATGTGATATCATAGAGAATCAAGCAACGTTTAAAAATTTTAAAATTAAAAATCATGACATTAATATTATTAATAATGAAAATTGAAATTTTAAAATAAAATATTAAATAACTTAAAACTTAAAAAGTAAAACAAAGTACAAACTTGAACAATTTTTCTTACTTGATATTGATCACCATCTTTCCTTCTTCTATCTTTGATTGAGCCCACTTTTTCCACTCTTCACAAACCACCATGGATTGTAGAGCATCCTACACATTCAACATTCTCTCCCACAAAATAAAATAGCTAGCATATAAAGTCTCAACTAGTTTCTGGATTTCTTTATTTGAATAAGACTTGAATAGTGCAAGTGAAATGTGATGGTTACATACAAGCATTTGTATGTCTCTAGTCTTTGCCATTGCTACCACCACCCAAGCTATTTTGCCTATGTCTTTCAAAGCATGTACACATGAAGTCCAAAAATATGTTTGTAAGTACTCTCAACCATCAAACCCAATAGCTTACAAACATGAGCTGAATTTGTCACAACTTATACAACATTAGAAGACCCAACCTCCTCTATGGCCTCCTTCAAAATGCCAAACTGGTAAGCAGCATCCTTAAGTTTCCCAGAATGATTAATAGCTCTAAATATTATGAACCAGCAAGGCATGTAACAATAATATTAATGAATGGATGATGTCGAATATCGGTCCATCCATCCATAATGATGGAACTATTAGTCCTAATCCATTAATTCTCATCTCCTCCATCAACATGCTCACCTTTGAATATTGTTTGTCAAGGAGGGAGGTGCGCAATCTATGTCTCCAGGAAGAGCATAAGAGGATTCAACTACCATTGCATCTCTCAACATAGCTTTGAAACAATGTGACCTTGCCCAATGAAATGTAATAGGATGGACATAAATATATTTGGCCACTGAACCATTGACTTGCTCATTTTTTTACATATTCATCAACCCTATCATTGTATTTTTTCTTGGGTTTCACCACTTAGCGTGTTGGTTAAGTGGTGGTGGCAGTGTTGTGCCCACCAAAGTTCACGCCCCCGCTAGGCCATTGTGATCACGAACTTATGCCTTTGCTGGTCCAATGTGCTCATGGGTTTGAGCCTCAGCTTTGTTAAATGGGTATGAGGTCCCCCAATTGTGGCCGAGCCGGTTCATAGCTCTGGGTCAAAAGAGTTTCACGTGGGGCCGGAGGGTGTATCGTGTTGGCATCACCGGTCATGTTAAAAAGTTTACCAGGTACTTATTTAGAAAATAAAAACTGAATTTTTTCTCACCTGCAGCAAAAGTGGCCTTCCTCTTCCCTCTATGACAACTCTCTCCAACTCACATTGGAATATCCATGCAAATCAATAGATGGACATTTCTTATTGTGAGTAGAACCAATGATTATGTTCTCACTCACTCCAACCAACTTTGCAATTTCAACCTAATGTTCCAATGTTATACTTCCATAAAATCTAACCCCATGTCCACTCTCACCCAATAGATGGGTTATTACCCTAGTATAGTTCCCATGGTAATCAGTTTGCGAAAATGAAATAGCCAATGCCTACTGCCTCCTGAAATTTTAACCCTTGTCGATGGTCAAACTGATGGCAAATTGAAGCAATGGTTTCTTGAGATTGAAAGAGCCTTTTGAAAAATTTTGAAGAGAGGGTGAAGAGCATGTAAAACGGTCTTGTGGAATAGAAGATAAGTTTGGATTTTCAGAATTAGAAGACGGGTCTACTAATATTCTATTTGCTTCATTTTTCAATTTCTTCACTACCCTCATGATTGGCACTACTGCTGCTGCTCAGTTTCTGGTGCTTTTTTAAATGATAGAAAATTGAAAGTTCGAAACAAAAACAATGAAAGCATTTTAATATTTACAAACCTACTAACAAAAGTAATTATAACAGTAAACTAAAAGAAAATCAAAATGGCATACCTTGGTTGTAGCTTCAAATTTGCAGCTATTATTTTGTTTTAGACTTGGAGCTTGTGCAAAATGTGACCAAATGCAATGGAGAGGTGTCCAATCTCACCTCTCAAACTCCCTCATCCTTGCAACACCCTTGAACCAACGACTAAAAACTGAAAACCCAAACCCGGAGCTTGGAGGAAACAGCAAAATGCCAAAAACTGATATATTTTTGTCTTGGTGGGATTTTAGGGTAGATAAGGGGCATAGGAGGGCTTGTGGGACCCCCATGCCACCTTACAAGTCAATACTTCAAAACAAAGTTTTTTTTTTTATTTTTTTACATGACAAACTTTCCCTGTTGCAAGGGACGCCTAGCCATTCTAAGACAGTGGAGGAACGTCTCAGATGTCCCCTCAAATGTCCTTGGCTGTCCCAAGGATAGCATGGCATCCCCTAGAGTTTCCTAGACGTTTCTGAAAGTTGGTCACGTCCCTTGGCTATTTTGTTACTTTCTTAGAGGTAATAATTGTTTTGGGAAATGTAAGGATGTTGATTACTAGTTTGGCATTTTGAAGGAGGCCATAGATGAGGTTGGGTCTTCTAATGTTGTACAATTTGTGATAGATTGAACTTGTTTTTGTAAGTTATCTAGTTTGATGGTTGAGAACACTTCCAAACATATTTTTTGGACTTCGTACTATGTACGTGCTTTGAAGAATGCTTTGAAAAACATTGGAAAAATAGATTGTGTGAAGGTAGTAGCACCAAAGGCTAGAGACATACAAATGTATGTATGTAACCATCACACTTCACTTGCGCTATTCCAATCTTATTCAAAGAAAGAATTCCTCAAACCAGTTGAGACTACATATTGCTAGCAATTTAATTTTGTTGGAGAAGATGTTGGAGGCACAGGATGCTTGTAATGTCCCCATTTTTAGGAGGGTCATTGAATGGATGGTGCCAGGTCATTATTGCGATCCTCGTGGTCTGGCGAGGTGTTTATAGGGTCATTGGTGTGAACTTACTATTTATAGTAAGTCAATGGATAGTTTTGATGAGCTCAGATGAGTTAGAGGAGTGAATGATGCTCTCAGTTTTCATTTCTGACTTCCAGTTTGGGCTCCAAGAATCTTGGAGAGAGCGTCTATTTTTAGTAAGTCACCCCATCAGGTTCGTTCATCATCTTTTATCATCAGAATCACTCCAGTGCAGACAGATTTCGATTTTGATGCTTCTTCAGTTGTTTTCGCAAGACGGGTGAATTATTATTATTATTTAATTAAATTTGCTAAG
>MU224186.1:1795284-1806118 GCA_018584345.1 Thuja plicata
CTAAGTATAAAAGTGCTTCAAGTGAAAAGTGTGTGAGAGAAAACACTTTTTAATTATAAAAGCAATAGGCAAGGCATTCATTCATCATCGATTGATTATATGATATTTTGTTTGTTTTCTCTGAGGAGAAGTTTCTGATTTGTGCCCTTGCTGAAGTATAAGGGTCAAATTGGCTTCTGGAAGACTGATTTTTCTGAAGTTAATCTCATATTGGTTGCTGAAGTATAACCAATTCTACTTCCTTCATGCTGTATGCCTCTAACTTGGAGGAAGAATTAATTACTGGAAACTGAATTCTGGTTTGACCTATGACATGCAGAAGAGGTCGATTTCACTACAGCTGTGAAGAGATCAAGGGTTGGAATCGAATACATATGCAGAAGAATTGCCAATTCATAACGCCTTGATACTGTACATTGTGGGACTGATTTGCGATTTATATCACACACTGAAGTATTGATCAGCGACGAATGGGATTGGACACCATTCTGGAATAACCGCAGGCAAGGAAGGTAGCCGTGTGATCAAGCTGGGCTGCGGGTGTGTTTGTCAGCAGCTGCAGGTGTGTTTGTCACCAGCTGTGGGTGAGGATTTGGTGTTGCGTGGCGTTAGCCATCAGCTGCGGCAGCAGCTAAGCATTCATGTGGGGATTTAATATGGCGTTAGCCACTGCTGAAGATTAACAGTGCACATGGGCAGAATGGTATTTTGCGAATACCTCCATTTTGTATTTGATTTAAAATATGGCAAATTCGTTTATGCTTGAATAAAATCATCGAATACCATTTCCAAGATTTATCAAATAGGCAATTCGAAATAATTGTGTATGCTGAGAAACACTAAATTGAAACTAAATATATTAAATAAAGGAGTTCTTGCTACGAATTGTATCTTCGTGCAAAAATCAATTTGAAATTGGCAAAGACACTGAAATTGTTAGAGAATTTGAGTAAGAGCCGGATTGGGCTCATTACAGTGGTATCAGAGCGGTTTCCTGCCACCCTGTGGTGTAGGAAATTAATTATTTATTCAGATCTGCTATTATATTTAAGAGTGATCAGCACTCTCACATATTTTGTGCTATGGATAGATACAGGCGGCTTAGCTCTGAGAGCCAGCACAGCAGTGCAGGAAATAGTAGTAAAATAAATACATTAATGGAGAGTATGGAGAGACTTAGGCTTCATCAGCAGAGGATGGTAGAAAGACTGTCAGATCCAGAGACAGTAGATAGGTCAGCAAGATATATGGTTTCTGCCTTCAGTAGGCCGGCATCGAGATCGTAGGGTAGGAGGCTTGAGTTTTCCCCGACAGGTGTCCGAGATGGAGATGTACTAGTATGTATGGCACCTACTCATGGATCTGATGATAGGCACTCCACACATATACATGTGGACGTGTCAGTACCAGTGGTAGACTGCAATACTGAGCTTCAGCAGGTTGAGTCTTCCCGAGTTGTTGCTGCAGTTGGTGCAGAGACAGTTGATACAGTAGTTGCCTCTGATGGTCTAGATTCTCTCAAGGAGGGAATTGTTATTGGAGATTTATATGTCAGCGGTCGTAGTGTAGCTCCGGAGCGAGAGGCAGGACCTCTCTCAGGTGGGATAGACGAGAGCATGGAGCTACCTTGTTGTGGTATTGATGATCAGGGTGTTACAGCTGAGTCGAGAGATGTTGATTCATGTTCGGGAGTTATTGTTTCACATCCTGACATCGATTCATATGTGCAGAGTCAAGAGATAGCAGTTGAGCATCTGTTAGGGGATGTAGATGCAGTATGGACACTTCTGATGATATAGGCTGCATGGGGTATGACATTCCTTATCAGATATTGGGCGATGACTCTGAGGTGCTTTTGGATGGGTCCCAGGATCAGGACTCACAGGGACTCTGTTATTGGCAATACTACTAGGGTTTATGATTCTTCTTCTGAGGTGTTGGTTGAGATACTGACGAGTTGTATCGCAGTTGCAGATGTGTGCGACAGTAGCACACATGGGGCGAGCAATTTTGATTCAGTCTCCTATCATAGTGCAGTTAGTGGGACAGAGAGCTTGCATAGGAGGCAGGGCTTACAGACGCATCATGTGTTTAGTCAGCTGAAGGTGAATGACAGAGACATCTCTTAAGTTGTTGAGCATTTTGATGCGATTCGTCAGATATTAGCTGCATCTAGTTGGGGTACTCCTATGTCAGATGAGCACGGTGATAGTAGCCTTTCCCTAGCAGAGGTTCACGCACTTCGAGAGGCTGTCAAGGTCTTGAAGCATAATTATACACAGTTAGTTGCTGACAGGGATTACCTTCTGGAGTGGGGCAGTACCTGTTATGAGACATTGTTAGGGAAAGAGGAGGAGGTGGTTGAGCTTACCCAAGAGCTTGAGGTGACTGTGGACTCACTGCAGTGTACCCAGTTGGCTTTCCAGGAGTCATAGTCACGATTGGAGGAGGTGACCATAGAGTTGGACCATGTTCGGTTCACACCAACCCCAGACCCAGTTCAGTTGCACATTGAGGTGGTTGGTGGTGAGTTTGCTTCTACGGTTGGAGATGTGGGATGTGATGATGTGGCTGACACATTCGTCCGAGTTATGGGTGCAGTAGGTACAAAGGAGGTGAGGGCATCAGTGGGGACGAGCTCTCATGGTGATTTGCTTCTTGTAGCTGGAAGCGAATCTATTACCACATTTCATACAGCTGGTGGTAGTAGACATGGCAGTGCCACATTTGCAAGAGGATCAGGTGTGGGTTGCAGGGGAGCAGGTTGACGCTTCTGCTTATAATTTTTACTGCACTAAGTCATTCATGAAGAATCTACTTGAGAGTGCAGATTTGCAGGGGAGTTCATACTGAGTATCTGAGGGTACTCTCATTAGAGGCTCTTGCACTATACGGCGTTTGGTGGGGAAGATTGTAGATACCTTAGCTACAATGCTTCCCAACAAGGATTTTGTGGTTGGGTTTGCTGAGAGGATTGTCCAAGATCCTACCTAGCTTGCAGTTAGGCGGAGTCAGAGATTGGAGCCATCTCCTGATTCCCAGTTTGGTAGTGATGAGCCATTGACGGAAATTGGGGCTTTCTATCGGCATTATACTGTGAGGTGGGCTCATCATTCTTCTTTCGACCCGCAGGCAGAGGATTTGGTTTTTCATCATGGTGGGTTGGCTCCAGTTTCATACCATCCATTGTGGGATGGGTTAGTACCATCTTTTGCAGATGGGATCAGCAGCTGCAAGTTATATCACTTGCAGTATCTTCATGCCCAGGTCCGTTTTGTCGAGTTTGGATTTGGTGGTAATGACTCAGGTACCTATGCTTATTATCATATCCACAGTGTGGTTGGGTGTGAGTGTCAATTAGACAGGGACGCGAGGATTGACATTGTTGGTGTTTCATTTGGGTGTGCAGGGGGAGTTTAGTGTGTATGTGATCTGAGTCACCCATACATCTTGGTTTTTTATGGTCCTGAGATTCATTTCTCGTGGGATCCGAGCAGAGATAGATTCATTATGGGAGTGTGGGTGAGTGATTGTTATGGATCTTTTTACAAAGTTATTCCGTCTGTTTTTCAGAGGATGCTACAGGAGCCTGCACTTTGTGCCAGGGGCATGGCTTACAGTTTTCCATGGGATCCAAGTGGATTGTGATGTTTCTTGTTCCTATGATTGCTTGGGGACAAGCAATCTTGGGGAGGGAGGACTGTAATGTCCCCATTTTTAGCAGGGTCATTGAATGGATGGTGCCAGGTCATTATTGCGATCCTTGTGGTCTGGCGAGGTGTTTAGAGGGTCATTGGTGTGAACTTACTATTTATAGTAAGTCAATGGATAGTTCTGATGAGCTCAGATGAGTTAGAGGAGTGAATGATGCTCTCAGTTTTCTTTCCCGGCTTCCAGTTTGGGCTCCAAGAATCTTGGAGAGAGCGTCTATTTTTAGTAAGTCACCCCGTCAGGTTCGTTCATCATCTTTTATCATCAGAATCACTCTAGTGCAAACAGATTTCGATTTTGATGCTTCTTTAGTTGTTTTCGCAAGACGGGTGAATTATTATTATTATTTAATTAAATTTGCTAAGGTTGCCATTATTGTTGTTATTATATGTTGGGCACCTTAGTGTTATAGCTCGTCGGAACCAGGATGAAAAGTTTTAAATCTTAGGCACAAGAAACAGGGACCTTGCGTGTCATAATTTCATGATATTGATGAAAAGGTCATTTTTGGAGCCAAATGAGTTAATAAATTATATTACTCAATATGTGCCTAAGTATATAAGTGCTTCAAGTGAAAAGTGTGTGAGAGAAGACACTTTTTAATTATAAAAGCAATAGGCAAGGCATTCATTCATCATCGATTGATTATATGATATTTTGTTTGTTTTCTCTGAGGAGAAGTTTCTGATCTGTGCCCTTGCTGAAGTATAAGGGTCAAATTGGCTTCTAGAAGACTGATTCTTCTGAAGTTAATCTCTTATTGGTTGTTGAAGTATAACCAATTATACTTCCTTTGTACTGTGTGCCTGTAACTTGGAGGAAGAATTAATTACTGCAAACTAAATTCTGGTTTGAACTCTGACCTGCAGAAGAGGTCGATTTCATTACAGCTATGAAGAGATCAAGGGTTGGAATCAAATACATATGCAGAAGAATTGCCAATTCATAACGCCTTGATACTGTACATTGTGGGACTGATTTGCAATTTATATCCCATGCTGAAGTATTGATCAGCAACGAATGGGGTTGGACGCCATTCTGGAATAACCGCAAGCAAGGAAGGTAGCCGGGTGATCAAGCTGGGCTGCAGGTGTGTTTGTCACCAGCTGTAGGTGTGTTTGTCACCAGCTGCGGGTGAGGATTTGGTGCTGCGTGGTGTTAGCCATCAGCTGCGGGTGAGCACAAGGAGCTGCGGCAGCAGCTAAGCACTCACGTGGGGGTTTAATATGGCGTTAGCCACTGCTGGAGATTAACGGCGCGCATGGGCAGAATGCTATTTTGCGAATACCTCCATTTTTTATTTGATTTAAAATATGGCAAATTCGTTTATGCTTGAATAAAATCATCGAATACCATTTCCAGAATTTATCAAATAGGCAATTCGAAATAATTGTGTATGTTGAGAAACACTAAATTGAAACTGAATATATTAAATAAAGGAGTTCTTGTTACAAATTGTATCTTCGTACAAAAATCAATTTGAAATTGGCAAAGACATTGAAATTGTTAGAGAATTTGAGTAAGAGCCGGATTGGGCTCATTACAATGCTCTACAGCCCAGTGCGGTTTGCGGAGAGTGGAAAAAGTGGGCTCAATGAAAGACAAAAGAAGGAAAGGTGGTGAGAGAAAGAGTGTTTAATGACACATGGTGGTCCAATATCAAGTAGGCTGTACTTTTACTTTTTAAACTTTTAGTTTTTTATATTTTATTTCAAAATTTTAATTTTCATTACTAATAGCGTTAATGTCATAATTTTTAATTTTAAATGTTGCTTGCAGATACATTTTCTCTATCATATCACTTTTTTGTGGGGCTAATCAGGCATGTGGATACAAACTCTCCTAGCCTTGGAGAGATTTATGAGACTTTTGATAGCTGCTAGATCAAATGAAGCAAGCAGTTCATGACAAGGATCCTAAATTGCAACTCTATGAGGACCATATTATGCCTATTGTCACAAAAAGGTGGAACACAATGAACATCCCTCTTCATATGGATGCATAGGCTCTTAATCCAATGTTGTACACACCTAGACTTGGCTGAATGCTTCCTTCTGAGAATGATTAGGTGATGGAGGGATTTATGGCAGTCCTTCAAAAAATGTATAACACTGAGGAGGAAACCATATTTCAAGAGCAACGGCTTTAGTTTTATGATCTTCAAAGCCCTACATTCAACAAACTAGAGGCCGGGATGGATAGGGTCATTATTGCACAAAAAATGCTATTGGATGGTGGAAATTTCATGATGACACGCCAAAGTTGAAACAACATGTTATTTGTTTAATTTTATAGATTGTCAGTTCCTCTATTGTAGAGAGAAATTGGTCCACCTATGGCTTCATCCACCCCATTAAAAGAAATAGGCTTACCTCAAAACGAGTAGAACAACTAGTTGCAGGTCATAGTGCCTTGAGACTTGAAGATCGGTAGACTACTAAGTAACTACAAACTCCATTAGTATGTTGGGATGTTGATCCTAAAGATGCTAGGCAGATTGAAAAGAAGGAGATGCAACCAGGCATGGTCGGACTTGGGATACCATAGGATGATCCACTTCAACCAAAAGAGTTACAGTGACACGAATGGTTTTGAATCTTTGTATATTGATAGCCCAAATAAGGCATAGCCTCATGGATTGTTGTATTTTGATGTTTAAGACTATGAGTTACTTTAATAGCCAACTTTAATTTTAAAATTTGAAGTTGAACAACAAAATACTTTAATACTTAATTGTCAGTATTAATGTCATGAATCTCATGATTAATTTTTATTGAAGTTTATACTGCTGTCATGATTTATTTATATATTGATATTGTTGTTATCACTTATTGACATATCTCTCTCTTTCTCTCTATATAAAATATATTTTGAAAAATTCATATATCATCATCCCCAGCCATCCCCAAAAAATGGCCCTCGAACTATCGCCCCTGAAACGTCCCTTGCCATCTCCCCATCACTGTCCCTGAAACACCATGGAACTTAGTGTAATAGTGATGAACTTCAATATGGTTGGTTCTACCATAATAGACTAGATACTTCACTATTTTAAGTACACTATAACTGTCATAGAAAAGTGAGGTTGGTATTGTTTGGTCAAGTTGCAAATCAACCAATATTCTCTAAAACCACATTGCCTCACAGCTTGTATTGATAGTGACCTTATATTTTTACTCTATGGAAGATAAGGCATCAATATGTTGTAACTTGTGTCATGACTCCTTAACCAAGAGTAAAAACATAGCAGTTGTAGACAGTCAGCTCATCCAACCCAATTAGAATCACTATATACAGATAACATGAAATCTATGCCTTTCTGGTACAGAATGACAAAGTTGAGGGTCCCTTCGACATATTGAAGCACTTGGTTTGTAGCTTGTCAATGGTCTTCTAGTCACTTGGACATGAATCAACAAAGATCGATCACTATACAACATTGGTCCAGTTGAGTGTATGTAAGATAAACCAAAATAACTACCAATAGATGATAAATGGACTCAGTGATTGGCAGAAAATTAGTGTAGGTTAACAGTTTGATCCAATTGCAATAGGTGCAGATTTTGGATTGCATTCCATTATATTAATTTTTTCTAGGAGTGCCTTAGCATACTTAGTTTGTAAGACAAAAATAGCATGATCAAGTTGCCAATATTCTACACCGAAGCAATAAGGTGAGAAGACAAGTGCTGTCATATAAAAAATAAAACAAAAATCTGATTTCCTTTGTTGAATGTTATTGGCCCCAGTTTGAGTAATAACATAGACAATCAAGATAACTATATCATCACAACTAATTTTTATTAGAGATTGGGATCAAAGTTACTTCTTCTAAATTAAGAATCACTAAGATGTTAATCAATATTAAAATACCAGCCTTGAGGAGCCTGCTTAGGTTCAATCAAGGACTTAACCAACAGGCAAACCAAAGTTCTTAACTAGGAATTGAGAATCCTTGCAACTATACTATTTAGACTTCCTCTACTAAGTCTCCATTCAAGAAGGCACTTTTAATATACATTTAATATATTGTCCATCGAAAATGAGAAGCAAGTGAGATAATCAAATGAATGGTTACCGTCTTTGTAGTGGAACCAAAGGTTTCTTCATAGTGACTCTAACCCTTCATGAAGAACATATCATTTAAAGACATGTTGAGATTTGTGCTTGTCCAAAGAATCATATGATTCACTCTTTACCTTGTTAAACCAAACAGTGGCCTTCTTTCCTTGCGGTAATTCAGAAAATGCCCAAGTTCCATTTTGCATTGAGACCACGAATTCCACCTTAATTAAAGCTCCAAGTTCAGGCTTTTCTTTGTTATCATCATATGTGCTAAGTTCAAATACCCACAAAATAACACAAGAAAAAACTACCTACTCACCACTTTGCACAAGCAGTTGCCCTAATCATGCAGATTGGCCTTCCATTGCATTTGGCAAATCATCTTCTTGAACAGCTTTCACCATGATATAATACCACTTTGGCCTTGGTTGCTGGCTCCCCTACGAAATCTTAGTATCACCATGTTCTTCATCAATCCCCCTAGAACTCAACCTCTCTAATGTTCTTGTTTACGACCCTTGTTTTGAGCCTTATTTGGTTTCCACGACAAACTTTTTCCGAGACTTATTCAATTTCAACAACAATCCTTGTTCCTATATTATTAATAGTAGTTTGCCACAAAATGTTGTCTATATATTTACCATCATCCAAGCAGAAAGGCATCTTCTTATCTACAATGTCTCTACAAACAACACTTTTGTTCATAGAAACATCAAGTAACCTATGTGTCTAGGTTTCTCATTGTAGCCAAAATACATATTAGATTTGCATTTTACATCTAACTCACTTTTCTGTAATGTCCCCTTTCTAGCACATGTTGTATGAGTTTGTCGTTAGCCTATTTCTCCGTGGTCTCGTAGGCTAACCAGGACATTTAAGTAACTTTGAGGCCATTTGGCCTAGGTAGTTTTCGTTACAATCAATTTGAGGTGTCTGGATGCCGTTTTGGCATACTTACTATTTATAATAAGTTATTTGGGCAGGGCCAAGATCTTCAATGATAGTATCATGTCGATGGTTAATGGTTAATATCAGCAGGAGATTTTCATATCATTGATATGATTTATTTATGCATTAATAAAGTTAGATTATTATTAATGTGGGACTAAAGTTAAGAGGGGAATATTTAAGTAATAAACGTCCCCTTATTTAATAACACATTGGAGACATAAAATGTAAATGGAGAGTAATGTTTATTTATCCTACACATTGGTAAGATGAGTGAATGAGCTCTAATGGAAGCGTTACAAAAGATTTCCAAGAGCTCACTTCCAGCATGCTGGCTGAAAAAAAGAAATTTATGAAAAATTGGAGAGCTCTTTTTCAAGGGTTTCTGAGGATGAAATCCCTCATGAATGGCATTCTCTTCACTGTTGAAAGACACTGTTAGGAGGGTCTTTGAGTATTCATTTCAAGGTAATAATTAGATCATTTGCTACTTTCATTTGAATGTGAGTTTTAGTTTTATTGGGATTTATTTGAGAGTCTAAAGTTGGGCTTTGAGTTCAAGTTGCTGTTGAAACAACTACATCAGCTGGCCGACCATTGGGAGTCTGCAAATAAATATCCGTTGAGCTATATAAGTTTAAAGGAAGTGTCGTCTATGCCCAGAAACTTCTCCAGAACTGCCATATAGATCTAAGATCACTTAAAAAAGGGTGTCAAACTAGTCTGCAAATGTATTGAGGGTGGCGTACTGGCTGGAGCAGTGCCATATGAATGGCGTACGAACTGCTGGGTGCTGTACATCACCAACAGGGACATCGTACAAGTCTGAGACATCATATTGGAAGCTATTCAGGGTTGCAGCAAAGATCTGAAGTCATATACATTGATGCGGCTGAGGAATGAGGGTATGATTATTGCTCTTACAGCAATCTGGTATGCAAATATCTGATAATATTATTATTCCTTGTGAAAAAACAAGCGTCAACTTACTGATAAAGACTCCCAGTGATAGCAGAGATAGACTAGAGGCCTTATGTATGTTGATATGAATGTATTTGGTCCCATATTGATATTGTTATAAGAAGATATAATGTTTCAATTTGGTGCATAAGTTATATTTGTTATTTGCATCTGCTTATTCGATGTTGGCAATATCATAGTTGCAATATAGGCATCTTTGTTGGTTGAATATGTGTTTATTCCATAACTTCAAAAACAAAAACAAAAACAAAAAAACACTACCAGGCATCCCATTGCAGTGGTATCAAAGCAATCTATCCTGCCATCCTGGTGGGCTAAGTTACCAGATCCACTCCTGGACCTGGGAATTTCTGGTTCGATTCTCTTCAAAGTCTGGACCTTGTCAGATTCGGTCAAAAGTCTGCCACAGAGACCAAAATTCGCTGGGAATTCTCGCAAAGGAACCCTGGCGGAATTCAGACGACTTTTGCGCGACTTTGGTTTCCAGCAAAGGAACCCGGACAGAATTTCGGAGAATTTTGAGAGAATTTGGTCAAAAAACACCTTTTGTTGACTTTTTCAAAAAGTTTTTTTTGCCAAATCAGACTCAAAGCACATGATTAGACTCAAATTACTAATCATATTTAATTTGAATTAAATGCTACTTGAGAAGAAGAATCAGTATGTATAAAAGTGTCGTGTTTCTATTATGGAATGTACGTAATACACTATAATTCGTGCATATAACCCAACATGTATAGAAAACTATGGATTGAACAAAATATGAAGAGATCTTTATTGTTGATAATTCTGGATCCAAACCCTGCTTTCTTGGCTTCATCCAGTCTGATCCAAAGCTGCTTTCTTTGAATCTTCCAATCTGATAATTAATGTGCGAAGCTTACAATATGGCAACAATCACAACCTTGGCCTGAAACAGCAGAATTATGATGATTTGCTTGATGGTTTTTGATGATATTTGATTAGTGATGGATGATTATTAATGTTGACATTATTGTTTTTTAACTAGGATACCGGGTTCGGCCCCTACCCCTCAAGGACCCTGCCAAATTCGAACCGGTCCGAAATTCGGGTCCGGTTCGAATTCGGGTTCGACTGTTTTTGGCAGGGTCCGATTTTTCAACTGCAA
>MU224186.1:1809150-1827453 GCA_018584345.1 Thuja plicata
TATATCAAAATATGTATATATATAAAAAAAAAATTACATATTTTTGTACTAACGAACCCGAACCCAAACCCCTTTTCAAAATTTTGGCGAACCGGCGAACCGGTTCTTCGAACTCGAACCCGAACCGACATCCTAGTTTTTTAACTAAAACACTGATATGGTGGTATATTTTGGCATTTTGTAATGTCATTTTGATGCAGGGGCATCTGAGGTTCTTGGCAAATTTGTTGCAGTCATATTTTTGGTTGCTTTGGAGCTCGGTTGAAGGATGGAGTTCTTGGTTGGAGTACTCGATTGAAGGTTGCTCGGTCACTGTTGTTGGTTCGATGACTGGTTGCTCAGTCCTACTCGGTAACTGTGGCGGGTGTTCGGTTGGAGGTGTTGGCTCGCCGACGGGCTCGGTTACTTGTGTTAGTTCTGCTTCACCGACGGAACTTGGTTGCTGGCAGTGGCTCGGTGTTGCCGACGGGTCTCGGTGTCTGTTACTTTTGCTCGGTAGTTTCACCGAGGGGTCTGTTGCTCGGTGGTCTGTTTCAACGAATGGGTTTTACTACTTGGATCTGTTGGCCGACTTGTTGGCCGACTTATGAATTTAATTTGGGTCGTGGCATTTATGTGGGATCTCTCTTTGGAGATTGTGTGGACCTAAATCTGGTGGATTTAATGACCGTTGCAAGCCGACTAGTGAAGAACACATTGGGTGTTGTGTTCTTGGTGCCGACTTGTGTTTGTGATTTATTTATTTTGTAATGCCGACTTGTGGCAAAGTTGTATAAATAATGAGGGTTGGGTAGAGTGTTGGGGGTAGATCAGATGGGTGAGAAGATCTGATGTAAGGTCTGCGGATCTGAATTTGGTGGAAGATATTTTGGAGGGCTAGTAGCATGTTGGCTTAGGAGGCAAGAGGATTGCTTGTTGGCTTGCGAGCACAAGTTTAAATTCTGTCTTGGAGTTCCTACCAGGTTGTGTGGGGTGTCACAGATCTGGGCTAGTTAAGGAGGTGATCTGAAACTTGCAGAAGATCTCGGTGTTAGATCTTAGTGGGATTTCATTGTATTTGGCCGTAACCGGGAAGGTCTTACAGCCCAGCATGTTGAATGTAATTGGAATTCTGAGATAATATAAGTTGATATTGATATATCTTGTTGTGTTGTTGTTTCCGCTGTGAGTGTTGTTTGGCTAAAAGTTTGGACAGTCCTTTATTGGATCCTCCGAGCTTGACAGCATCAAGTGGTATCAGAGCTGGTTCGTTTCTTGTGGAGGTTAGGGTTTTCGAAGATCTGGAGAGATGCCTCCGAGAAGATTGGGCCCTGGGATGGTTGATTGGATTGTTGAGGATCTGCTAGTTGAGATCGGTGGTGAGATCAAGAAGTTGAAGACTGAGGTCTTGGAAGAGATTAGGGCTACTTTTGTTGAGCTCGGTAACCCTAGATCTGTTGGTGTTGTTGAACTTTGGGCAGAGGATCTGATAGCTTTGTTGATGGAGAAGTTTCACATGTTAGAGGAGAGGATCATGTGCAGACTTGGCAGAAGGCTTGAGGAGTTAACTGATCGGTTGGCAGAATCGAGTGTGTGTAATGTCTGTTGGTGTTTTCCAATTAGACCGAGGCTTGTTTGGCCAGTGCAAAGACTTGTTTGGAGGAGGATGGAGCAAGTTGATGTTGTTGCAGAGGTGGTCAATTTTCATACTCGAGTGGATGGATCTGATATGGAAATCGCAGAGCATCTTGTTGTTGATGATGAGATTGTTGGTGAGGAGGAAGAGTTACCTTTGTCTAAGGGCATTGATGTTGATTGTTTTGTTGATCGGTATGAGGTTGTGGCTGTCACTGGTGAAGATGGTGGACATCTTGATATGTTGCTTGTTGATAAGCTTGAGTGCGTTGATGAGGTTACTATTGCTGATGGTGATGAATGGTATGAAGAGTTTGCAGATCTTGTGTTTGGGTCTGTTAGTGGATTGGGTAGCTAGTCTATTTCTGAGCAGAAATGGTGGAGATCAGATCAGAGAAGGCAGGATGTGTTGGTGTGGAAGTTGTTGTTCTTAACCTTGAGGATGTGGAGACCGATGGTTAAGATGAGGTGGTGGATTCCTGATTTGCTTATGGAGTCTAAGTGTGGGACACACTTCTTTTGTTACCCCGGGTGTCTGATGCAAGGGCATCTGAGGTTCTTGGCAACTCTATTGCAGTCATATTTTTGGTTGCTTTGGAGCTCGGTTGAAGGATGGAGTTCTTGGTTGGAGTACTCGGTTGAAAGTTGCTCGGTCACTATTGTTGGTTCAGTGACTGGTTGCTCGGTCTCAGTGGTAAGCTACTCGGTAACTGTGGCGGGTGTTCGATTAGAGGTGTTGGCTCGCCCACGAGGTCGGTTACTTGTGTTAGTTCTGCTTCACCAATGGAACTCGGTTGCTGGTAGTGGCTCGGTGTCACCGACGGGTCTCGGTGTCTGTTACTGTTGCTCGATAGTTTCACCGAGTGGGTGTATGTTGCTCGGTGGTCTGTTTCACCGAATGGGTTTCATTACTTGGATCTATTGGCCCACTTGCTGGCCGAATTATGCATTTAATTTGGGTCGCGGCATTTATGTGGGATCTCTCTTTGGAGATTGTGTGGACCTAAATCTAGTGGATTTAATGACTGTTGCAAGCCGACTAGTGAAGAACACATTGGGTGTTGTGTTCTTGGTGTCAACTTGTGTTTGTGATTTATTTCTTTTGTAATGCCGACTTGTGGCAAAGTTGTATAAATAATGAGGGTTGGGTAGAGTGTTGGGTAGATCAGGTGGGTGAGAAGATTTGATGTAAGGTCTGCGGATCTGAATTTGGTGGAAGATACCTTGGAGGGCTAGTAGCATGTTGGCTTAGGAGGCAAGAGGATTGCTTGTTGGCTTGCGAGCACAAGTTTAGATTTTGTCTTGGAGTTCCTACCAGGTTGTTGTGTGGTGTATCATAGATCTATGCTAGTTAAGGAGGTGATCTGAAACTTGCAGCAGATCTCGATGTTAGATCTTAGTGTGATTTCATTGTATTTGGCCGTAACCGGGAAGGCCTTACAGCCCGGTATGTTGAATGTAATGGAATTCTAAGATAATATAAGTTGATATTGATATATCTTGTTTTGTTGTTGTTGTTGTTTCTGTTGTGAGTGTTGTTGGCTGCAAGTTTGGACAGTCCTTTATTGGATCCTCTGAGCTTGACTGCATCACATTTGGACTAAAATGTTAATATATATGGTGGTGTATTTTTCTATGTTGCTTTAATATTAGCATAGTGGTGTATGAACTTATTTGTTGCATGTGTGTGTGTGTGTGTGTATTTTAAAAAAAACATATCTTCTTGTACGAACGAACCCAAAACAAATCCGAACCCAACCCAAAAAAATTTTGAACGAATTTTGAACTCGAATCTGTATCCAAAACCGAACCGGCAACTTAGCTAGTGGGTATAGTAAGAGTGGACAGTGATATGACTAATTGGAGTGTGCAACCATTGACTCACCATTATAATACACGAAGAAACAGGGCATTGCCAAATACAAGGCTAGAGGTACAAGAGGTTCTGGAAGAAAACAGCTTTACAAGTGAAGAGAACACAAATCATACAGGTGAACATGCCACACAAAATATGGGTGAGAGAAGAGATCCAGGTGGAGAGAGATTTCTCAACTTATTAGACACTTTAGCACAAGGGCAGCAACGGGCTGAACAAAGAGCCTAAGAAC
The DNA here is from genome assembly GCA_018584345.1 of Thuja plicata. Taxonomy (NCBI): domain Eukaryota; kingdom Viridiplantae; phylum Streptophyta; class Pinopsida; order Cupressales; family Cupressaceae; genus Thuja; species Thuja plicata. The sequence continues at coordinate 1,812,873 of MU224186.1, forward strand.
AGAATCAATGGATAGAGTTAATGATGAAGATGATGGCTAGATAGATGGGTTTAGATGTTAATGGTGGAAGAAATAATGGAGGAAACAATGGTGGAAACAACAGAGGGAACAATGGTGGAAATCATGGACAGAACAGTGGCAATGGAGGGGAAAATATGAATGATAACTTTGAACAAGCAGCCCGACTAGCAAGGACAGTGAGTTCAAGGCTGCTTATACCCACCTTTCCACCTAGGACTCCGACACAGCCAGAGAACGAGCCTCAAATCATGGAATTACAGGAACAGTTTTGATGAGACTAGGAAAATGGAGAAGAAGAATTTCAAGCAGCCATCGCTTATAGGGAATACATGGATGTTAGGCTCAAGTATTTGCCCCGCATAGGTGGTAGGGCACAACATCATGACCTGTAGAAGAAGGTGAGCAAGCTCACATTACCTTATTATGTGGATCCAGGAAGACTACAACTAAAGTGTGCGTACGGAAGGTGGACACCTATTTCTAGTTGAACCCCATGCTAGAGGAAGAAGCTATTAAATGTGTAGCAATACATTTAGATGGCCTCGCACATGAGTGGCGGCATCATAGTATGCTCACTATGGGGCATGACCAGAATACTTTGTATGTGAAGTTTTCAGAGAGATTGATTGAGAGATTTGATAAAAGGGATCCTTAACTACATTTCAAGGAGTTAGCTCAGCTCAAACAGTAGGGATTAGTTGGGTTATACATAGAAGAATTTCAAAGGCTCTCCGTCTTAGTGACAGACATCTCACACAGAAGACTCTTGATTTTATTCATGGATGGGTTAGTGGACCCATTGAAAGGGTGGATCAAAGGTCTCAATCCTTCTACATTCCAAGAAGCTTACAAGAAGGCAAGGGATATGGAACCCACATTATGAAAGAGTAAATTTCAATCCGAGAGCTTTCCGTCAAAGAAAGATAAAGACAAGAAACACTTCCATAAGGATTCCCATCAACAGAGGAAAGATTCAGATTGATTGGACAGCGGGCAGTTAAATGATCTCAAAAGGAGAATATTATGCTTCCATTGCAGAGAACCATGGGACCCTTCACATAAGTGCATTGTTAAAGTGAAGGCTAAGAAGATTGAGTTTTTTTTGTTGAAGAATCAACATTAGAGAAATCAAAACAGCAATCTGATCTAGAGAGCATCGATGAAGAAAATACTTTAGAGGGGATTCTGGTGAGGATAAGATCATTGCATGACTTACTAGTACCGAATAGGCAATAACCTTCAAAGTGACCGGTGTAATATAGACGCGGCGAGTTGTCTCATGGATAGACACGAGAGCTACTAATAACTTCATTGATGAGAGCTTTGTTAAGAAGAGAGGACTACGGATAGAAGAACGTGATGGGTTCAGAGTGGTAGTATCTAGTGGAGATAAGCTACATAGCACTCACATGATTCCCAATCTTCATATGCAAATGGGTGACTATGAGATGGTGGGGAACTTCTATGTGGTAGACATGGGTGATTATGGCATTATCCTCGGTATGACATGGATGAAATCTTTAGTTGAGTTCAATTTCAACCTATAGAAATTGGAGATGAGGTTCGAGCATCAAGGGCAGAAAGTGGTACTCAGAGGATTGTCAGATGGTGTACTTGGGGTGGTTTCACTCAAGAGAATGTAATGTTTGTTTAGACATGATGAGGTGGAGTGGGCAGCAGAATGTCTTGTTATGCCTACAATTTCTGAGCGGCAAGTTAAGTGTTACTATCTGAATGTACAGATGGTAATATCTAGGCACACTAAGGGGTTTGATAGCATTCCTCGTGGAGTTCTACCTAAGAGGGGTATCGAGCATGTGAGAGAATTGGAGGAGAGAGCGAAACCAATGATCATAACTCCATATAGACATCCGAAGAAATACAAGGATGCGATCGAGAAAGCAATTAAGGAGTTGTTGAAGATGGATCATATTAGGCCCAGTAAGAGCCTATTTGCATCAACAGTGGTTTTAGTGAAGAAGAAAGATGGGACTATACGGATGTGCAATGACTACAGAGATCTGAACAAAAGACTATTAAGAACAGGTACCCCATACCATGGATAGACGAGCTACATGGAGCTTGCTATTTCACCAAAATAGACTTGCAATCAGGTTAACACCAGATCAGGATGAGAGCCGAGGATATTGAGAAGACAGGATTCAAGTGCCATTATGGCCAGTTCGAGTTCTTGGTCATGCCATTTGGGCTTACCAACGCCCTTGCCACATTTCAGAATTGTATGAATCAAGTGTTCAAAGGGTAGTTGTGGAAGTTTGTGTTAGTCTTCTTTGATGACATCTTGATATTTAGTAGAACCTGGGAGGAGCACTAGGAGGAGGCTCTCAGTATCTAGGAGAGTAAGTCATTGTTTTCCAAGGAATTGAAGTGTGAATTTGGCATGACAGAGCTTCTATATCTTGGCCACATTATCAGTGCAAATGGGGTGAGGGTGGACCCAGAGAAGATTAGAGCCATCATTGAATGGCCAACTCCGACTAAGATCACACAGCTTAAGGGGTTCCTCGAATTGTGTGGCTTCTACAGGAGGTTTGCGAAGGGGTTTTCACAGACAATAGCTACATTGACAGATCTTACGAAGAAGGGAGCTTTCAAGTGGTCAGAATTAGCGCAACAATGTTTTGAGCATTTCAAGCAGGTGATGTCATCTTGCCTAGGCCTAGTGTTAGCACTTCTAGGCTTCACCAAACCATTTGAGCTGCAATGTGATGCTTCAAGGGATGGGATTGGTCCAATATTGATGCAGGAAAAACACCCCATAGCATATGAGAGCAGGAAGTTGAGGGGGCTGGAGAAGAGCTACTCTATCTATCATCAGGAGATGTTGGCCATCATGCATGCGTTGGCCAAATTCAAATCATAATTGGTGGGAGGTAGATTTTTTATTAAGACATATCATAATAGCATAAAGTACTTTATGAACCAGAAAGATCTTAATGATAGGCAACACAAATGGATCACCAAGTTACAAGCCTATGACTTTGACATTGAATATGTCAAAGGGAAGAAAAATGTGGTAGCAGATGCACTCTCTGAGAGACCACCTATATGTTCCTTAATGGAGATATCAGTTGATTGGAAGGAGATGAATACAGCCAAGTATGCCAAGGATCCGTGGGCAGTGAGACTGATAGAGGGCGCTACTCAGGATGACAAGTATTTAGTGATTGATGAGTTGATCTTCTATAAGAATAGAATTTATTTAGTGCCTTCCTCACGCCTCGAGGAGTTGACTCTAAGGACATTCCATGACACACTATTGGCTAGTTACCTAGGATTCTTCAAGACTTACAGGCAGATTCAGGAGAGGTTCACATGGAAGGGGCTCAAGAATGAAGTCCTAAAATATGTTAGGGAGTGTCCAGTTTGCTGGCAGAATAAGAATGAGCATACCTTCTCAACTGATTTACTTCAACCCTTACCAATTCCAGATCAAAAGTGGGAGAGCATATCAATGAATTTCATTATAGGATTACCCAGGGTTCAGGGTAAGGACTGCATCTATGTGGTGATTGACAGGTTAACCAAATTTGCACTTTTTTTTGCTATTGCAGCCACCTATACAACAACACAAGTGGCTGACTTGTTCTTCAAGGAGGTGTTTATGTTACATGGGTTGCCCAAGAACATTGTGAGTGACAGGGACAGCAAGTTTCTAAGTTTATTTTGGCAGGAACTCTTCAGGTTGGGTGGTACTGAGCTCACTCCCAACATCAGCTATCACCCACAAACCAATGGCTAGACAGAGATAGTGAACAAGTGGGTTGAGGGTTATCTCCAGAATTATGTGTCAGGACAGCAGAGAGCTTGGATCAGATGGCTGCATTTGGGTGAGTACTATTACAATACCACCTACCACATGACTATCAAGATGACTTCGTCTGTATGGGTATGAAGCCCTGACTTCATGGATTTACCCTTCAGGAACAGCAGGGTGCCCAAGGCAAAAGATTTATTGCAAGAAAGTCAGGACATCTTGAGGGCACGGAAGGAGAATATCCAGTAGGCACAAAACCAACAGAAGTTATATGTTGATCAACATAGGGTTGAGCGCAGCTTTAAAGTAGGAGATATGGTCTATCTGAGACTCCACCCTTATAGACAGTCTTCACTAAAGAAAAGTGGTGCATAGAAACTCAAATCACGGTTTTATGGTCCATTCAGAGTTTTACAGTGCATTGTGGAGGTGGACTATGAGCTAGAGTTACCAGCCAATAGTAAGGTCCATAATGTATTTCATCAGCAGAGTTACCACCACTGGATGAAGAGGAGAAATTGATATTGATTCAGAGGCTATCATAGATATCAGGGAGAGGACACTTCAGAAGAGAACTATCAAGGAGTACTTGGTCAAATTGAGGAATCTACCAGTGGAAGATGCTACATGGGAGAATGAACAGATCTTACAGCATCCAGAACTGAAATTGCTTGAGGACAAGCAACTATGTATATATTTATGATTTTTATATGTTTATGTATCGATGAACCCAAATGAACACTACCCTCGAAAATTTTGAACGAACCCGTGAACTGAACTTTCGAACCTGAACCTAAACATGCAACTTAGATTTATATTAATTTGAACACAAGAGTAGATCCACTTTCAAAATGATTTTGGATGCAGACAAGTGATTGCAAAGGTCTTAATTCCTAATTAATCAAGTGAAATGGAAAGATCCTTTTGAACATCACAGTATTTCCCATTAGCCATATAGAGAAGAGACTAACATGTACTTCGCAACAATCCAAGGATTGTTGTCCATGAGATCAAGTGGTTTAAGCGTTGGGTTCTCATTGGGGTGACCCAACTACAAATCCCCAAAGAAACATCTAAGGTGGAATTCTCAATGGTGACTAGTGGTCTTTCATTGCTTGTCTTCTAGAATTATTTTCTACATCATTGCTCTTAAAGAGCTAAATATTGTATTTCTCATAAGGAGCAAAGTATTTGTACCAGCCAGCTCAAATGCTCAATTGAGATATATTTGTACTATCAGAAAATATGATCAATGCAAGTAGTGTTATTTCAGCTCTTTATACTTGCAAAGCTATGCTACCGGGTACTGCTGGTAAAACCTGGGTCCTGAAACTGGTACGGTTAGGGCACGATTCTGGGTATGGCTTGGGCAGTTCCTGGGTGCTTGGGTTTGTTGCAGGGCCGTACCCAAGCAAATATACCAAAAAATGTGCATGCATATGAAATAAAATATGCATTACTTTTAAATTCTCGTCAAATCTCTGTATGAATATGCCAAGCGAATCTTTGTATTAACTTATTAAGCCTTTAAATATTTAGAAGCAAAATATGAAGTAGCCAAGATTGTATGATGCTTCTGATGAAGAAAATATGAATATTAAATGTAAATTGTAATTTGAATTTTTATTGTGTAATGACATTTTAAGACTTGAATATTTTCATTTTTGCAAATTATGAATATGATATAACAGGTATTTTATTTATAATTTTATTGGCTATTATGGGTTTATGAGCATCACTCTTCTTTTTAAATTTATGACTTTGATGTTTGAACATATATATGTGTGTGTGTGTGTGTGTGTGTGTGTGTGTGTGTGTGTGTGTGTGTGTGTGTGTGTGTGTGTGCGCGGGCGNTTTGAACATATATATGTGTGTGTGTGTGTGTGTGTGTGTGTGTGTGTGTGTGTGTGTGTGTGTGTGTGTGTGTGTGTGCGCGGACGTACCCATACCCGTGCCCAAGGGAAAAAAATCACTGTACCTATATCCCGTACCCGTACCCGAATTGGTAACTTAGTTGCGAAGGCTTGTTCTACAAGCATTCCCCTGCAAAGAGGTCACTTATACATTTGAAACAACTTGCTGATGGTCCCTTCTGCCCCTTCTTTCTTTTAGATTTATTTCTTCAGTCCATTCTGCAGGATCACATAGTCTAAGCCTTTCACCTTTTGATATTCTGCTTTGCAGAAACTTTATTCCATAGTTTCCATTGCAATTATTTCTTATGTTAGCCTAAGTGTGTCATACCCGTAACTTATCAATAATGGTTCTGTAACTGGCCACTTTCTTACAAGAATGTTAAGAAGAGCAGTGTTTTCCCATAGCACATGGCTATGTTTCATTATCAAGAAAATAAAAGAGATGTATATCTAGCTACAAAGTTGATCCAAAAATGTTCCTTAAACACAAAATCAGATTATTCAATGCTGAGGAGGGCTTGGGATGGAATAGGACTGAACAGGCTTTGGCAGAAAGAAATTAAAATGAATGATTGGTTGGCACAGTTTGGATCCCAGAAATACAATTGTGTTGCAAGGGGGAAATAGTACTTCGGTTGCATCAAAATTTGAATACTATTATATATTCAGATTCCTCTCAAAAATTATGCGCTTAATGGCACCTCCTTTTGAGTCCATATGCAAAAGTTATGGCCTCAAAAGTTTTGACAACTAAAAACGCATTGAAGGGGTGATTTTATTTGTCAGTGGCAGTTTTAAGCAAAACTGCCAGGGTAGTTTCATAACCACCAGCCAATGAAAACCAGTAGTTTCATTCTGATTGAACATGAAAGAGGAGGAAGTGACAGTAAAGCATTTTGTCTTCTTATTCTGCTTTACTGGCAAGAAACATGCACAATCAAACATGGCAAGAAACATGCACAATCAAACTTGATAGTCTAAGCCCAAAACATGTTTGATTGTGCATGTTTCTTGCCAGTGAGCATTAGAAGAGATTAGCAGGCATTTTCGAACCATTGTCAGTCAATTTTTTGGGTAATGGACTAAATATGAGTGCTTTGTTGAAGGTTGGTCCAGCTGGTCGGGTGCACACAGAGTTAGTTGCCAATGGGTCTTATTTTGAAAACTTTATCCAAAGATTATGTAGTGTTGTTGCTGAGGTCAGGATGTTATCAATTGTGTTTGGGATCCATAGGACCTTAGGAAGGCAGCCAGTTTGGATATCTACACTCATAGTGAAATTCTTTTGTTGGAGTTTTTTTAATTTTCTCGATTCAGTTTTCTCCAAAGTAACTCTAATGTTCAATCTCTCACTGATCTGTTTTGAATGTTCTCACGTTTGTTGGAATTACTAGCATAAGAGTTCAAGTAAAGCTGTAGGAAGACACACAAAATTAGCCTTTAACATCAAAGTGCAAAACATTTTGCTATGAATGAAATGTGTGTAGTTTATGTGAAGAGTTGCAAAGTGTGTTGATGAATTTGACAGCCATCTGTGAGGTCCTAGATTCATTGTGATTTGTGGTGTTCATTTGGCCATGAGGTCAGGACAGAACTACACAGAGTAAATCCACTGTTAAATGACAGAGGAGTGGAATCTCCATACCTTTTTTAAGATTACAAGTGGACCAAACGGTCACAATTAAATTATTAAAGGCATTTTTCACTACACACTTGTGAAAAATGAAATAGGATCTTTGTTGGCAGGAAAAAAGTTGATGTTCAAGTAAAGCTGTAGGAAGACACACAAAATTAGCCTTTAACATCAAAGTGCAAAACATTTTTGCTATGAATGAAATATGTGTAGTTTATGTGAAGAGTTGCAAAGTGTGTTGATGAATTTGACAGCCATCTGTGAGGTCCTAGATTCATTCAAATCAAGTAATTTGTGGTGTTCATTTGGCCATGAGGTCAGGACAGAACTACATAGAGTAAATCCACTGTTAAATGACAGAGGAGTGGAATCTCCATACCTTTTTTAAGATTACAAGTGGACCAAACGGTCACAATTAAATTATTAAATGCATTTTTCACTACACACTTGTGACAAATGAAATAGGATATTTGTTGGCAGGAAAAAAGTTGATGTCTCTAAAATTGATTATTTGGCGTATGGAATTAAGAGGAGAAATCATAAAAGTCATATTTCACATAACCTAATTCTCCAAATAAAACTTATTATTAAAAGAAAAAAAAACTTGAAACAGTTTGGGTTTAATAAATAAAAAATGACATATACAAAATCCTTGATGTGGAAAACAAAGGAGAAAAAACCATAAAATTTTCACGATTCGATTCGGCATCAATTAACAATGCTGCTTGGTGGAGCAATCAGACAAGTTGTGGTCTAATGGCAAGCTGAGACACTTATTGTAACCAACTATGACTTAGATTCAAAAACTTTACCTCTGTTTGCATCTCAGCAGTCTAGATAATCATTAACAATAAGCAAGATAAGAGCTTACATAGTCATAAAGTTAAAAAACTGGAAATGGTCCTCCGAAACTCTTTTTGTTGGAAGATTAACACCTTAATATTTTTATATTCAATCATCTGCTTCAATTTAGTGTTAGAACAGAAAAATATCCATTCCGTCAAAATAACCACCAATATTTCAACTAATTTGAATTACAGGAAAAAAACTCAATTTTGCATTATTTCCCTCATTTGAACTCAGCTTTAAAGTGCTTCCCTCATTTGAACTCAGCTTTAAAGTGCTTCCCTCATTTGTGAACTTATCTTTACAGTGTTTCCTTCATTTGCAAACTAGCATTACAGTAGATGTTTGGCAATCATTTAATTCCTAGATTGGAAAAGAAGAGAATACCTTCTGTGTGCCAGTGGGATTCCTCTGTGTGGCCATGGCGAGTGTAAGGGAAGGTTTTCCATATACTAAGCGAGGGCGCAGAGCGAATGATGCCATGCTTCTGGGTGAAGAGGAACAACCCAATCCGAAGCCTTCCATCACTATATATCTTTTTGCTCTCCTCCCTCATCTCGCAGTATAAGTTTCTTCCAATTGTGTTTCACCACGCCAGCACATCCGCATACACTCCCCTTGAGCTTGGCTCCACCACACTCTTCTGACGTGCACAAAGGCCTGCCAAACTCACAATTCTGCAGGTTATTTTATTTCCATTTATTAGTTTTATTTTCTTAACGGACCGTATCATGTGTAAACCCCGTTTCCTTTTCTTTATCCTCCTATCTCGTGTGTCAATTTTGGGATCTCATCTCCTTCTCTTAAAAAATTTAAGACAGCATTTTTTTTTTTCGAATGAAGGATTTTTTAAGATCCTAGTATCATACAGCCTCATTTCTTATGATCTTGAATTTTTCTATTTCAGAAGGTTTGATTTCTGGTGAGCTCTTTAAGAATCTTTCAACTTCATCAGCACACCAACGACCTATTGAAAAAATAGCATCAATTGCCCAAATTTACTAATTGGTCATATTGCATCCCCATGTACACCCTATTTACTCTTTAAAGTTCATTGTTGTTTAGCAATGTTCAAGCCAATATTACGTTAACATAATGAGAAAGATGCCCACTATTTCCATGGCTAATTATATATTCTTTTAAGTATTTTGATTTGAATGATTTTTATATGTATTTATTTGACAAGTTAATTATGAAACTTAAAGGTAGTAGTCCATTTATTAGTATGTTTTTTTGTGGGGGTGTTATGGGGTGTTATAGAGTTGGTTAATTTTAATGAGCATGTGAATCTATTGTACTTATATTTAAGGAACCAAAGTAGTGGTAGCAAGCTCCATTGAAGTACTCAACATCTCCACCATTTAAAATACCTAAAACATGTTTCTATACACCAACTCATAGCAATTAATATGTCATCCTTGATTATATCGTAGTTAAACCCTTTACAAGACACAACTAACATGTTTCAATACACTACCACTTTTTCAATTTGTATCTCTACATCATCGCGACTTGCACGTGGGTAACATCTTATTCACCTAGTACTATCAAGTTCAAAAACATGGGATGATGAAGACAAAGGTTGTGGGAGGGGATGTGAGCAAGGGTTATTATTTCAAAAATGGCACTATGCATACAATTTCATATAATTTCTTTCAAAAGTTGACTCTAAAATTCCAACATGTTTGTATCATGTAGTTCACTAATATTTTGAGGTGATTGATAGTTACAATGCTAGTTAAGCTTAGCCCTTTTGTAATGTAAAATGGCATTCTAGTTGAACAATCTCTAGAATTTTTTGGACCATGGCCATTTATTTTAATTGATAGGGCTTTTCAAGATAAATTTTTATAGATTCTCATGACAAAGTTTGTATAGCTTTTGAAAGAGAATGGTTATAAAACAAAATGATGGTCTACAAAAGTGCCTCTTGAATGGTTATTTTTTCTATCATGGGATTTCCTAAAAGAAATTCACAAACCAAGTACAAAATTTCTTGGTTATTTTATACATCAACCCTTTCATGGTGTTGAACATTTTGGTTGACTAAGCTCTAAACATTTATCAACCATAATAAATTATATTTATGTGCATGAAATGTGTTTCAAAGTAAATTAACAATAGAACCAAACAAAAGTTTATGCTCAAATTAGGCAAGATAAATCTAATGAACATTGAATTTAACAAAATTAAACTATGTTAGTCTTCATGTTGAGTAGGATTTTCCCAAATAATTGGTTTGATGTGTACTCGCTTAAAAATATGACAACATAACAACACTCTAATGCAAAGGTGAGTGATTCCTCAAAATGGCTAAGTGTTGGGGTATATAGGTTGAGGGTGAAAATGAATGGCTCGCTAAGATGGAAAGATGAAGATCAGGGGTAGAGGATGGATGTGATCTCTCACCTCATGGGATGATGCAAGTGGCACCATGTGATGAGTACTTTAGAGTGCAAGGATATCTTGACATAAAGGCAAAGTTTGTCCACACACTCCAAGGATGACAGAGTAGAAGGAATAAATGAATTAAAATTTCCTTTTGGAAGCCTTTGGAAGCAAGGTCCCTCAAAGGACATGGTGCCTTTCTCAAAAATGGAAAGATTGCAGATGGTGACAAGGTGGTTGGTGTGGGAAATTGGAGTGGCTTAAACCCCACTTAACTGGGGATTTTTCTCATGCACGTGATTGAGGAAGAGATTCGGTGAAGAATAAGAGGTAGTAAAAAAAAGTAAGAGAATGTGGCATGTGAGGAGAATTACATAAACTAACTGAATTTATTTACATAAAAATTCATAAGAGGAAAGGGGTATGGATAATGGAAGGTACATAGATGGAATAAACTAATTACCTTGGGCCAGGACTTAGGAGAGCATGAGAAATAGGATTAAGATGATAGATGGGGCAATAATTGAACATTGATAAAAATTTAAAAAAAATTACTTAATTAATATAAGGGTCAAGCTTAGGATGAGTTATGAGGCAGATTGACCAAATATAGATGGTTAATTTTAGGTGTTTACATTTTGTCCCTCTTTGAAATGATGTTATAATAACATTGTTTGAAAGAAAAGTAAAATATAGTCCACAAAGAAAATGATATGAAGATGGTGCCCTAATAGAGGAATAGAGGGAAAAATAGATAGGGTAGATGATGGCCCCTTGAGAGGTTGGTTGGGAATAAGGAGTCTGAATGGCCTCTCAAAGGGAGAAAATTATGGTAAAACTAAATAGGGGATTGTGAATGGAGTTAGAAAGAAGAAGAACATAGAGAAATGAAGCTAGGGGGTTTGATGGGAGAAGAAAAATAATTAGGAGAGTAAATAAATAGTAAAAAGGAGGTATTTATTATACTATTCATTTTAACCTAAGTGAGTAGTGAATTGGCGAGGAGAAGAATAGAGCTACAAAACATAATTTTGAATGTACCAGTCATGGAGAAACAGTTAGACCTAATGAGGGCACATGGACAAAAAGAAAGCAAAAGACCCTGAGTACGCAACTCAAAACTTGGGTTGGATTAGACCTAGGTTTAATAAATGTGATATAGAAAAAAATAAGCAACAGATTCACCAATCATGATTAGGAAATATACCAAGAGGAGAGCAAATGTGGAATGGATAAGAGAATCTAATTTTTTTTAAAGTGAAAGCATCAAAAAAGCGAATAGGAAGAAAAAAGAGTTGAACATGCCATAAAGTGTTGAATGCACTAAAGGATTATGCAAATGGGATTAAAGTGAATCTTTAACTAAGAAAAAATATTCTAAAAGAGGAGAAAATGGGTGACGAGAAGAGTGAATGTATTTTGGTAGTTGGTGAATCTACCAAGAGGGTGAATGAAAAAGGGAGAAAGGAAAAATTACTCTATGACTAAGGAATGTGTCTTAGGTAGAAAAGGAGCTAACAGGATAAGATAGGAAGAAAAATTTGGATTACGATAAAAAGGATCATAAGTTGTTTGGATGTGCAAGAGAGACTACCTACTTTGGTGATATAAAAGAAAAGATCATCAAAGCTAATATTGAGCAAGAAATTTTAGGATATAGACTGGGACTTAATAAGGGCCTATACGTTATATTGAGCGGCATAGATGTTAGCAATTTGTGCACATGGGACATTGTTGACAACATTGTCAAAGAGATGTCATAGGGAGATCTAATCACATTCCATATCTCAATTGTGGAGTTGATAGTGATGTTGGAGAATGTCTAGAGGATTTTGTAGGTCCTTGTTAGGAAGAGGAAGGTATATAGCACAAGCTATGTAGTTCCCTGTCCAAAACACTAAGGGAAAATTTTAATGAATAATTTTTACTTTTCTTTTAAATTCAAACACAACAATACCAAAGATACAATTACACATGTCACACTTGCATTACAATGTACACACAAGTGTTGTATGAGATACAATGATACAATCAAGCTGATATTAGCAAAGAATTAAGAACATTGGATAAACCCACCACAATGAACCTACGAGAGAGAGAGAGAGAGAGAGAGAGAGAGAGAGAGAGAGAGAGAGAGAGAGAGAGAGAGAGAGAGAGAGAGAGAGAGAGAGAGAGAGAGAGAGAGAGAGAGATATTACACTAGAATAGGATGAGGGAGTTATCAACCTCCAATCCTCACCTATAAACACTTAACAACTCTTACAATAATCTTAGAAACCAACACCAATGATGGAATGCCTAAGATCCAACACCACTTGACTAGATGATGAGACTGTTGATTTTTGAAACAAGGAGTAGGACAAAGGTACATTCATCTTCAATCCACTTGAAAAAGACCTAATACAACTTCAAAAGTAAGGGCCAACCTACACAAGAGGTTGCATAACTAGGATGATGATCAAGCACTAATCCAAAATTGTATTCTCTCATAATATTACACTAGAATAGGATGATAGAGTTATCAACCTCCAATCCTCACATATAAACACTTAACAACTCTTACAATAATCTTAGAAACCAACACCAATGATGGAATGCCTAACAACCAACACCACTTGACTAAATGATGAGACTGTCAATTTTTGAAACAAGGATTAGGACAAAGGTACATTCATCTTCAATCCACTTGAAAAAGATCTAAGACAACTTAAAAAGTAAGGGCCAACCTACACAATAGGTTTCATAACTAGGATGTACAAACCCTCCACTAATTAGAATAATAGCAAGTCACAAATGACAACACACTTTCTAAGGTAAGGATATTTCATAAATATTTATGAATGACACTCGTCGATGAAACAAAAACCTAGAAATACTCTCGAGTTCAAGGATAAGACCTTTTATATTCAATTTTTCCTTAATATATTGCAAGAAGACACAATCAACATCAAACACCAAAGGACACTAGTGCTCGGGGAGGAGACTAGCACCTAGGTGTTGAAGTCCAACTTTAGTTTTGTAGTATAATCTTAGTGTTGGAGTCCTAGCCAAGAAATATAGTCTCTTCTAGGTGTTGGAATCCTAACCAAATATTAAACCCAAGCTATGGTTTGGACGCTAAGATATTCCAAACACCATAGAACTACCCAAGAATACACATAACAATTGACAGACTCAAGAAAATGGTGAAACAACTCGAGTCCAGATGGATAATTCTATCTCCTAGGAACTCAACACCTTTTACACATGTATAATAAGGCAGGGAGGAGATTTATGACCCCCTTTATGCTCTTAAACATTGTTATAAGAAAGAAATTCAAATGGAGATGGAACCACCACTTCCCATTACCAACAAGGTTTCACAAGAGGCTTCAAAATTACTCAACTCCCTTGGGACAACCAACTAGGAACTAAAAAAATCCCAAATAGAATCATGACATAAAAAACTATTTCTAAGACTAATGGCATTCATTTTAAATCCAAATTTAAATGTGCATAAGTTTTTTTTTTCTATATTTTAAATTAAAACATAAAAGCAAAACACAATACAATTGTGCTTGACTTCAACGTTGAGACATGTAAACCATGTATTGCTATCACCATCATTTGTATTATCATATGGAGTTCATCTCATTTTGAAAATTCCAAAGATTTTGATATTTAAATTACAAGAGGACTTAAATGTCTTTAAACTTCAATACATCATATACATACAATTAATAAAGCTTGATAAAGCATAAGAAACCTCTACAAACTTGATTTTGACTCCAATCCACAATCCTCTAATCCCTAATTATGGTATCCAAACCACCCAACCTCATCGAATCAAAATGTCTTCTCTCATAGTGCTAGGAGATGGTCACACAAGCCTAAATGTTAGGAATAAGGTGTCTCAACCTTGGATAATTCCTATTCTTATTATTTGTTTTGTAAAATGTATTTTCTTGCAAATAATGTAATTAAGTGTGAGTGTACATGTCTAGTTAGCATGTTGATGTG
>MU224186.1:1837423-1849703 GCA_018584345.1 Thuja plicata
TTTTCATCATCTTCATTATCTGACTCATCCTTAATAGCAATGTAAGCCATTTCATCTTCATCTTCATCACTATCAGAATCTTTAGCAATATAACAAGATTTCTTACCTTTGTCCTTGTAGTTTTTGTAACTATTGAAATCTTTCTTGCCTTTATATTTGTTGAAATTTCTCTCATCTTTGTCATCTTTGTTAGGACACTTAGTAGCAATGTGACCAACCTCATTACATTAAAATAAAATCAATGGTATTCTTCCTTTGTATTGTCCTTTTCCTTTTGCAGCTCTCCTTGCAAGTAGTGCTTCAATGATTTCCATATCTTCATCATCAGTGTCATTGTCAGTTTGTTTATTTTTAGATTATCTATCCTTTTTTCCAAGGTTTAGTTTAGCTTTGAATGCAAACTCAAGATTGCTAGTGTTAGGAGAATAATTGTCAAAATTGTCCAGCTCAAATGATGATAGCCTTCCAATCAATGCATCTAGAGATATATTATTACTGCACCTCATCTCTTGAATAGCTAAAACTCTAATTTCATAGATAGGAAGTAAATTTCTCAATACCTTACTAACCACTGTAGTATCTTCAATTGTTCCACCTGCTGCTCTGATGGCACTTACACTTTTCTTGATTCTGTCACTGTATTTTGTAATGTTTTCTCCTTCTTTCATTTTCATCATATCAAACTGAACTCTAAGACTTTCTTCTTTGGCTCTTTTTACATTTGCATCTCCTCCATGAATATCATGTAGTTTGTTCCACATATTAAAGGCAGTAGGGAAGTCCTTGACTTCATCAAATTCTGAGTAGCTGAGAGAAGAAGCTATATCAATCATCATTATATTGTGATTCTTCTTATCCACCATCTATTCCACAGTCAAAGGTACTGGTGGTTCCACATATTTGTTATCCAGGAATTGTAGACCACTATCTCCAATAATAGATAAATGTATCTTCATCAGCTCCTTCCATGTCTGAAAGTTGTCTTTGTTAAGCTTGGGGATCTCCCTTCTGTAAGACATCTCTGATTTTTAGCTTAGGCCTTTAAACCTTTCCTACAAGCACTTGCTACTCTAATACCAATTGTTGGAAATGAGATGAGTAACTGAGAGGGGAGGGGTGAATCAGTTACTCCAAAAATATATCCAAGTCCTTAGATGTCTTAAACAAATCAGTCACTGTTTCTCGGTTAACATAGATATTTCTTTGTCACTCGGTTAACATAGAAAATATTAAGATATTAACTGTGATTATCTTTAGTAATTAATTACAGAAACATAAACCATAAAGCAAATGAAATGTACACACATAACACCAATATTTAACGTGGAAACCCAATATGGGAAAAATCACCAATTGTAACTAGTTACTGATTTTCACTCTTCTGAAGTGAGCCCTGTTAGGAGCCAACCATGTTAAAGGTTACAATAACACACTGTTAGGTGTGACCCTGTTAGAGGATTTAATCACCCTATAAGGAGGGGCCTTTTTAGAGGTCTTCAAACTCTTCAATATAGAAATGTCACCTTGTGAGAGGATTTACAAAATATTGTTAAGAGATTTGAATCACTACTGCAATTGTTAGAAAGTAACAATGGATTGACCTGATTGTATATGCAACTGTCTTTGTTGATTCAAATCTTTCTCTGTTTGTAAACTAGATCCTCACTGATCAAATGTTCTATTGCAGCTTTGTCCAGATGATCTGTCCTTAATCAGAATCCCATCTGATTTCGCCTTTGCTCTTCATATCATGTTCATCAACTAATTCAATTACTTCCATACTAATCAATCCAAACTTAACCTTATATAAATATATAATAGACCTTGTCAAGTCAGCCTCTATAACCTTCCAACTAAATAATAAAACTCAAATCTATCGGCCTCATATGCCCAATTAAACATAAAATGTAATCATCTATTAGTCGGCTGACACTAACTGTTTAACTTGGTCAATATAAAAATTCTTCAATGCCCGACCAACACTATAATGCCCAAGTGAACTCGATAAGAACTAAATTTCTTCAATACCCGACTGAGCTCGGAAAACACTAAGATTCACTTGGCATACACTAACTGTGATCAGTTTGGATGTAGACATTTGTGTAACATCACTACATAAGTGCATATACATGTGTAACATCAATGACAATACACAATTGAATAATTGTCATCAAAAAATATCATCTGATAATGATTAAAAAAAATTTAAAGACAAAATATTTCACCTCCTTTTCTATCCACCACCAAACTTTTTCAGATAAAAACTAAAGACTTCATGAGTTAGTTTAGGGTTGTGTTTCATGTTACCTTAGACTGATGGTCTCGTGGACATCATTAAAAATATTCAATTCAATTCATCCCAAGAGAGAGCGTGAGTAAAATCAAATGGAAGAAACATTGCTAAGAACAATGAGAAATCTACAAAGGAAAAAAAAAAACACTTACAATAAGCTTTAACTCTTAGGTAGACAAAAATGAAAGGTCAAATACCTTCTTCTACGGATAAAAAAAATGTGCAATAAGAATTTCTGGAACTCATTCTTGCCAAACTCATCTCGAACAAACAAAAATAACACTTGATGAATGAACAGTGAAAGAAAATGAGGGAAGCTTCAATGGATACCGCGTAAATATGAATTTATAACCTACCACCGTTAATGAGTTTCACAATGCCAAACACAACACGCAAAGACAAAATTTCTTAGGGATTTAGTAGATGACTCATTTTGCTGGTGCATTTCTTATTGGTTATTGAGGTTGTTTCCTAACAAGCCTCATTGCGTGCCATTAAAGATAGCGTACCCCTCGCAAAAATTAGGGAAATTTTTAATTACTGACATATGTTTGGCGATGAGTAAATGTGACATGAAAGGGTATAGAAAATAATGGCAACCAAAAATAACTTTTGATAGTGTCGACATCACTTAAGGAGAAAAGAATGAGAAATTCGATTGAAGTCAACCTATTTTTGATGCTGAGCTCATTTACTCCTTTTATGGAGAGCTTGTGAAGCTATCACATATGCAATCATGGTAACGTCTGCAGTTTGGAAAAAAAATTGTGGACAACAAAGTCTTCCTAACCATGCTTAACTACTTGCCTTTTTCCAATTTTGTAGCACAAAACTAGTTGTTTGATGGTTTCAGCATCTAAGACGGGTTTTAGGGGCGTGAGGCAATAAAATTTAGGTACGATTGCGAGCTCTCTCTAGAGAAAAATTCTATTGACTTAATAAGAAACTGAATGTGGGATAATGCCTAATCCTATTTCTTATTGTACGTTTGGAAAGAGAGATTACCAAATAGGCTTAGAAGGGTCCAAGTGCTAAATGGGTATCATGATTCCTTCACTAATATGGAAAATTGATAAGGACATATGAGAACTAGGGTGAAATAGAAGAAATAATTGCCTTTTTGTGCACATAGACAAACTAGTAAACAAACATCTCCATACAAACACTAGAAACAACAACCAACAGATGAAACTAACATGTGATTTCAGTTGGATGCAGTTTTGGAGGGAAGATGGTGCCTAGGTTGTTCCATTCCTAACACTTTTGGATGAACTATACTGTAGGCTATCTATAAGGTCCCAGAATTCCTAGATCTGAGCCAATGTGAATTCCACTTGTACCTACAAAAAGAAACAGATGAAATTTTAGTGCAGAGAGGGGTATACCTTAGTCAAACCCCAATTTGGAATCAATCTTGAAATGAAATGAAATAAATGAAAGTATGTTTTCATATAGTAGACGCTAGATCTGAAAAATAAAGTGTATTATACATTGGCAATGTGAATTCTTATTTGAATGTGATCAAGTATATATATGCAATAGCTTTGACTTCACACAAAAATATAAAAGGAAATCATAAAAGATAAAACCTTGTGTAATGGATGTTGTATTTTTCCACAATGCTTGGTTGGAGAGATAGAAGAATGACTTGAAGAGTTGAATGCTTAGATGAATATAGATGCCTAAATGTATGCAGATGGATTCTTTTAATATGATATTCTTCCTTGATGGTAGACTTGTTTACTTGGCCTTTAATGACAGAAATAAGCTTGATCCATGGAGAAGATTGCCTTGAAAATACCTTACAATGCCTGAGATCTTGCTTGAGATGCAAAATTCTATGACATCTCTTGAATTTTTATTATTCTATATTGAAACCTTGATTCTATATATCAAAATGAGGAGATATGTGTTGTTTTTATACCTCTCACCATATTTTGGGGCTCAAAACTTGAAGGAGTCCAACAAGAATTTGGAAATCTCACATAACCAATGAGACAAGATCCCGAGAATTTATGGGAAAAAAGTAGGGGAGAGATTTCCCTAGGTGACCTCTTATCAATGTAGACAATGCAGGTCTTGAGTACCGAAAATCAATGCAGGAGCTCATTCATGCTAAAATGGGGCCTAATTGAACATCTAATTATATGTACTTACAATTTGGGATGGTACATTTAGCCCTCACTTTAGTAGGAGTATGAGTCCACCTCATGCTCAAGGTAAAGGTAAAGAGAGAAAGAGACAAAGGGAGAGATGATCAAGAGAAAAATTGCAAAGAGATAAGACATCACTAAGTTTAAGAATGCAAGCCCCCAAGCGAAGGATCTCAACATAGAAAACCATGTGCAAGGGAAAAAAAAAAGACAAAAGACACCAAAAAGGGGTTAGTACTAAAAACAAGTTTCCAAATCAACTAGTTGAATAAACCTTGATTGAGAACACATCCCAACCACTAGCATCATATTCTGAACACTATTAAAAGAGCCCAAATGGTCACATAGAAAGGGAAAGATAATATTCCAAGGACAAGAAAACACTCCATCATCTAACCCGCTAGAAAGGCTATGAGAGCATGGAGAGAAAGAGAGAGACCATGAATCCCTTAGTCTAGCAAGTTATGTTATGGTAGGTGATCCATGGGATAGAAGAGGAAAGAGTAGAAAGGGTAACAAGTTGTATTATGCTAGTTCCACTCATCATAGGAGAGATCTAGATATGAAGGTGGAATTGATGGTCTAGAAAGTTGTGTTACACTAGTCATCTCTACCTTAAAAAATGATATGTGCATAGGGTGACTTATCCTAAGGAAAGCATTGTCTCTTTAGGAAATTTATGAGAGGGTTCAGTCCTAAGGAGAGCATAGTCTCCTTAGCGATATATGAGAGGGATTGGTCCTAAGGAAAACATAGTCTCCTTAGGGATCAATAAGAGGGATCGATCCTAAGAAAAGCCTAGTCTCATTAGGGATCTATGAGAAGGATCTATGAGAGGGATCATTCCTAAGGAAATAATAGTCTCCTTAGGGATCTGTGAGATGTATTAGTCATAAGGAAATCATAGTCTCCTTAGGGATATGTGATGAATAAGGTTGCATAATGTACAAGGAGGCCGCATGTATACCCCCCTCCTTATGATGGTGACATGGGATTATGGTGGCATCATAATGAAAAGAGAACAAGGATACCTTCTTCCAACAACAAGGATATATCCTTTAAACCATAATATATACCATTACCTTAGAAAAGAGGGAAAACTCTTGTTAGCCAAGTAATAGATAGTTGTGAAACAATATCGACAAGTGGGAAGAGACCCTTGAAAGGAAGAGATCTTGATTACAAGACATCTACCTTCAAGAGGATATCTTTAACAAAGATAACATATTTGAGACAAATGCACCATTTTATCCCCCCTGTTGCTAGGTGAAAAGAGATTCTTGATAAAGGATAACGCACTTTAAGCCCCCAAGTATGGTTATTTGTTTAAGATGAACATAATTTTACAAATATGAAATAGATTGTGATCAAGGATGCATCAAATCAAAATGAACAATTATGTATAAGAAAATAACATCACATAATAAATAAATGCTACTTCACCAAGGAAAGTTGATCCATAGAGAGAGACAGGAAAGACAAAGAAAACATATTTTCCCTCAATCATAGAGTTAAGGGAAAAGAAAACACATTATGCATACTAAGATAATGATCAATTCTAATAGATAGACACTTCGAAGAAAGGAAGAGATTGTAAACAAAGATATCAATCTGTAGAAAAGATACATATATTAGAACAAAACAAGTCCATGCAAGGGAGAAAATCACATTGATATAAATAACAAAGGGATAATGGATATTTTTGAAAAATAGAGAGGAACACCATATAATCCATACGTGAAATATTATTTATAATAATCATGCTCTTTGAAACATGAAAAAGGTTGTTAACAAAGATAAAAATTCCTTGCATGAAACAAATGATTTTATGCTAGAAAGAATGTACCACTATAAAAAAATGCAAGTACACAAAGGGAAAATGGATCATATGAAAGGACAAATAATTGGAAAGAGAAATAGAAAGCATGTCACATTATGCCTTCTTACTGAAAAAATCAATTAGAAGATATATATGCTTCCAATCAAGGAAGAGATTGTAAACAAGGATATCAATCCCTTAAAGATAAAGATCCTCAACAAACAAGTACATGCATGGAAGGAAATTCTAGTATGATAGATTCAACCAAAAAAGAGATAATGGATCCTTTAGAAGGAGGATGAATAAGATAGAGATACATTTACCTGCAAGTGGAAGGACCACAGAAAGGACAAAATGGTAATTTCCCTCATAATAAATCTAAAAGGAGGTAAATGGTTTTCTTGTAAAAGGAGGTGTAACATCAAATGGTGTTGGTAAAAGAATCACTAAAGCAAGACATTTTTGTTGTGACGAAGATGAATCAAGAGGATTGGAAGAATGACGCAGGAGCATCTTGGGTTCATGTAAATCATGTGTCAACCAAAAATATGTTTTCTTTTGAGCTTGGTAACTTGTTGGAGACTTTCGGTAAACTGCTCGGTAACTATTCTGGAGTTCTCGATTGAAGGTTCTTATCTCAGTTCACCATCGAACTCGCTTACTATTCTTGGTCTGGTTTCATCGAATGGTCTCGATGGTTGTTTCTATTTGTTTGGTGGTTTCCTATTTTCTATCTCGCCAAGTGAGTTCTTTTTTTTTGGATCTTTGGGCCGACTTATGCAGCTAATTTTGGTTGTGATATTAATGTTGGGATAGATCATTGAGAAACATGTGGACCTAAATCTGGGTTGTTGCTTTCTCCAATGCTAGATTTTGAGGATCTTTTGGGCTGACCTTTTCGGTATCCTCTTGTATAAATGTAATGATCTATTCTCAGGTTGAGAGCAGTAAAATTTAGGAAGAAAGAATCTATGGATTGTATATCTTGCATGTATGAGGACTGTTCCACAATAGATTTTGAATGTATTGGCCGTAACCGAGAAGGCCTTACAACCTGACATGTATGAATTTTGATGAATAAATCTAAAGTATATGTATTCCTTATCTCCTTCTCTGTGTTTGAGCTTCTGATTTTTTATTTTGCAAGTAGATTTGGTATTTGGGAGTGCCTTTAGCACCAGGTACTAATCATCCTTGCATCAAAGAAGAAGAAGGAGAAGGAAATATGTTGGTTTGAGGTATAAATCCTAGACCACTTATAGTAACTTGTGTAGGAGGATCTATAGGAAATTTTATACCTTGTTCATTAATACCAAGATCTTGTCCACTATAAACTTATTGAGTAGTACTGTCATAACCCATATTGTAATTAGCTTTTAATGTAGAGGGAGAAGGAAATTCATCTTGAGCTTTATGAAATTTTGTAGTGTTAGGAAGAATAGGAAGGAAATGGTTCTCTTTAGGTATGTTACGATTCCTATCACCATTCTCATGTCTTCTTTAGTTGGAGAAGAAGAAGAAGGTTTATCAAGATCTTCATGCTTTCTTAATGTTATTTTGGGAGATAAATCA
Source organism: Thuja plicata (assembly GCA_018584345.1). Taxonomy (NCBI): domain Eukaryota; kingdom Viridiplantae; phylum Streptophyta; class Pinopsida; order Cupressales; family Cupressaceae; genus Thuja; species Thuja plicata. The sequence goes on from MU224186.1 coordinate 1,845,261, forward strand.
TCAAGGAAATTCCTAACATCCGTATTATGAAAAACAATTTGATAAAAAGAGGAATGTTTGAGATCATCTAAATAAGTGCATAAACTAGCTTCCTTAATTTCATCCTTTAAGGTGGATTTAGGAGGAGAGGATATAGGTCTCACCAATATGGGATTGTTAGGAGCATGATCTTTATCTTCATTATTAAAAGATATCCTAGAAGAAATATTAAGGTGATTTATGCCAATGTCATCTTTAGGTTCATTATTTTCAACAAAGACCCTTATGTAATCAACATTCCATGCATTTTGCAAAAAATTGAATGAGAAAACTATATGAAATATTGAAAAAGTTTTGTAACGTGATTTATGAGGAAGAATATTTGGATGTCTCATAATTCAATATGAAAGAACACCATGAAGGAATACAAACACCATGAAATGTAACAAAGTAATATATAATCCATATGATTGATAAAGATAAGCAAGAATAAATTTAACAACATGAGATATCACACACAAATCTAACTTAGTAAACTCCATGATTAAAATGAAAGCTACCTAAATTAGATCTAAGAATTCAATGTATGATATCTATGCACCAAATCAAAATGGAAATGTCATGCGTCAGGTTCACCAAAATGTACAATAAGAAAATGAATGTGGGATGATGATTAATATTATTTCCTATTGTACATTAGGAATGATAGATAACCCATTAGGCTTAGAAGGGTCTAAGCACTAAATGGGTATCAAGATTCCTTTGCTACTATGGAAAAATGATAAGGAGGTATGAGAACTAGGATTAAATAGAATAAACGATTGAATTTATGTGGACACAGACTTACTAGTAAACATATAACTTCGTATAGACACTAGAAAAAATAAACAAAAGATGAAACTAGCCTATGATTTCAGTTTGATGCAGTTTCTTAGGGAAGAGGTCACTTGGGATGACTTATTCCCAAGAAGAGGTTGCCTAGGGAAACCTATTCCTGGCTCTTTTGACTGAATTCAGTTACAGATTGTCCATGAGGTCCTGAACTTCCTAGATCCAATATGGTGTGAATGCCACCTATACCTACACAAAAAAGGAAATTATTGTCTAGAGAAGGGTTTTCCTCAATCAAACCTCGGTTTAGAATCAACCTTGAAATGAAACAAATTAAATGAAAGTGTGTTGTCGTATAGCAAAGGCTAGATCTAAAAAATGAAGTGTGTTATACATTGGCAATGAAAATTATTCTTTGGAAGTGATCAATTATATTGATGCAATAGCTTTGACTTCACACAAAAACCCAAAAGTAAATAATGAAAGATTAAATGTTGTGTGATGGATGTTGTAGTTTTCCATAATGCTTGATTGTAGAGAAAGATGAATGACTTGAAGAGTTGAAGAGTTGAATGCTTGAATGAATGTGGATGCTTGAATGCATGTATATGAATACTTGTACTATGATCTTCTTCCTTGATGGTAGAATCCTTTACTTTTCCTTTGATGAGAGAAAGAAGCTTGATCGATGGAGAAGATTGCCTTGAAAATACATTAGAATTATTTAGATCTTTCTTGAGAATGCTTGAGATGTGAAATGGTAGGAGGGATCTCAAATTATTATCATGTTATATTGAAATCTTAATTGTGGATATCAAAATGAGGACAGATAGGATTTTTTAATACCTCTCACAACATTTCGGGTCTCAAAACTTGAAGGAGTCCAACATAAATATGGATATCTTGCTTAGCTAATGAGACGAGACCCAATTTGAATTTTAGGGAAAAAACTAGGGAAGAGGTTGGCTTGGGTGACCTCTTCCCAAGAAGAGATAAGAATAAGTCACCACTTCTCACCAAAAGGTGATGAAATTTGTTTTGGGAATTGGGAATGCAGAGAAAGAGTTGGAAATGTAGGCGGTGTGGGGTTGGAGTACCAGAAATCAATGCAAGAGCTCATACATGATAAAATGAGGCCTAATTGAGCATCTAATTATAGGTTATTACAATTTAGTATGGTACAATTACCAATGGAGGGATACCATCAAGAAGTTGAGTCCACTTTTTGGCCAAAAAGTGGAACTATTTTCCTATTTTTTTAAGTTTGTGCTGTTTGAGATGAATATTTGAAGCACTTAGAGATTGAATATTAAAAAAAGTCAATAATAGAAGTTGTAGTAGTCAAAGTCTAATTTCCAAATATATAATTTTTTCTAATACCCAGATGATAAATTTTCATTTTCAATAGGCATTGCTAAAACCCACATTTTAAAAGTCCCTATTTCAGAACCATACTATGCTCGTGTACGACAAGCAAAATTTGATCTAAATGAAACTATTTCTCTAAATCCTTTTGGGGAATGATACATAACACAGTTAATATTGATGAAAATATTTCTTTGTATTTTTTATTGAATATTTTATTATCATTGATTTTTTATTAGGCATAATCATTGTTTTTAAAGCCTCTCGTGTATTTGACCAAAACATGTGATTTTTTTTTATTTTTTTTTAAACTGTATATATTTATCTCTAGTTTGATGTCATATAATTCTTTTTGCAAGAAAATTACAAATATAAAAATCCCGTTCTTCATAGATTTCTAAACCTATTTCAGTAGAAATTCAACAAAAAATAGAAAAAATAATCAAATATGCAAAAAAAATGCATATTTAGAATTTGCACAGTCTTATCTATAATGGGTTTTTTTGTCAAAAAATTATGCAGAAAAATCAATTCGATTTATGGCCAAAGAGTATTCTTTATCTCCAAATTGAGATGGGCTCCAAGGTTCAGGTCAAACCAGATCCAAAGCTAAGGGTCGTTTGACCAAGCCTTTTCCAAAGCTAAACCCAAAGCAAGTTCTGGGGGAATTTTCAAATTTTTGGAAACAGGGTCCCGCTTGTAAAATGGGGTAACATTTTATAAAGAGTGACCCCGTTTCTTTTTTTGCCCATTTGGAATCTCAAAGAGCGAAACGGGACCCCATTTTAAAATAGGGTGACATTTCTAAAATGAAAAAGGACCCCATTTTGAAATGGGTGATGTTTCTAAAATGAAATGGGGCCCCGTTTCAAAACAGGGTCCCATTTCTGTTTTGAGCATTTTCTAAAAAATTTACTAAAAACAATTATTGTAACAACTTGTATATGAATTAACCTGCATTAAATATGTGTTTTAAAATTTAATTAAATAACACATGTACATATTTTAGAAATTTAAACATTTAAAGAACTAAAAAATAATTTAATTTATACATGAAAAATTATTATACATATTTTAATATATAATGTGTCAAAAAGGAATGAGCATTTAATTTATCAAACATATTTTTTTATGAAAATATGATATGAAACAAAATTATATAGAATTTAATCTAATCTATCAAACATAATGAGCATAAATTTTATCAAAAAAAAATTCAACATAATTTGTGAAACATAAAACTATAAACCCATTATTGTGTTCTACGATGGTTAATGTGTTCCAATGGGTCCTAATGGGTCGTAAGGGGTCCTAATGGGTCCTAGAACCACTTAGAACCCATTATGATACATTAGGACCAGTTACGACCCATTAGTGTCTTGTAGGACAGTTAATATGTTCTGAGGGGTCCTAATGGGTCATAAGTGGTCCTAAGACTATGTAGGACCCATTATGATACAATAGTAACCTTTAGGTCCTCTTAGGATACATTAGGACCTAATGGGTCCTAACGTGTCCTAAGGGGTCCTAATGGGTCCTAACGGCTCCTAATGGATACTAAGGGTTCCTAGGATCGCTTAGAACCAAGTATGTCCCAGTTAGGACCCATATTATACATTAGGACCCCTTAGGACCCATTATATATCTTGTGGATCCTAAGGGTTCCTAATGTGTTTTCATGGGTCCTAATGTGTCCTAAGGGGACCTAATGTGTCCTAAGGGATCTAAGAAATACTTAGGACCCATTATAACCCCTTATGATACATTAGGGCTACTTAGGGACCATTAGTATGTTGTACAATGGTTAATGTGTTCTAAGGGGTCCTAATGGGTCCTAGGACCCATTATGACCCTTTATGATACATTAGGACCACTTAGGACCCATTCGTATGTAGTGTAGACGTCTAAAATCATCCTTATATTAATTTAATTAATATTCTCATAACATTATAGTTAATTTTAATTAATTATATTTGTTATATTCTTCTATCTATTTAATTAAATTTATTTAATTAAATATGATTCACTTCACTTAGTATTTAAATTTAATTTAAATACTACCCCTTTTAATGTATTAAATCTTATTTAATACATTATCCCTCATTAATCCCCTTTAAATAAATTTTTAATTTATTTATTCCTTCACATGACTCACATTCTACTAAACCACAATTAATCCAAATTAATTTGGATTAAGCTAATTTGAACCTAGATCCTACCCTACCTCACATCACTCTCACCAAATAAACCTATTTATTAATTAACTAA
>MU224186.1:1868903-1900606 GCA_018584345.1 Thuja plicata
TAAATTGCTTTTTAATAATTAAGGGACTATAGCCATTTTAATTAAATTAATAGGCTAGGGGAATGGGTTGGATTGCAAGTGATATTTGATTTAGAGATTTATTTAATTCCTTTATAATTAAATACTATAGCCATGTTTGATTTTGATTTGATCTGATTGGTCGATATTGATTTGAATTGTATGGCTACAATAGATAATATAAATCAGTGATAAAAATCACCTATGACATTAAATTTGTTAAAAGAATTATGCCAAGCAGTAACAGGGTCGTTTGGACATAACTCGAGGGTATGATCACACTTAGGGAAAATAGGGTCTACAGTTGCGACAGACCGAAATTAGGTGGTTACACCAGAAACTTCTTCTCAAACCCAGTCACATAATCCATCATAGCTCAAGCACGGTAACTCCAAACAAGTTGGAATCATAGGAAATGCTTCCCAATGACCCCATGATCACCATATCACGACCAAAACCACAGAAGATCCAAAGAACTCCATCGAGACATCAATCACCCAACCGGTGACCAGGAACAAAAAATAAACACAAAACTGGTAACAAAGGTCCATCAGTAAACAAATGTTTTTGGATGATGCAAGATTACCAAGGACCAAAGATGCTCCTGTATCAATTTTTTTCTCATGTTTCATTAGTTATTACTTAATTACAAGACTTTACAATGAGATATCCTAGCAGCTCCTTTTTTCCTTAGAAAAATTGGAAGCCACTTCCATGCTTCTCTCTAACACCTATGTCTTGTTCATGACATTTACAAAAAAAATGAAACGTGCACAAAAGCCAATACAATAATTGTGCATATAAATTATTTTGTATCGAAAAATAAAAAAACATGACCTCAATATGATCTTCATGGAAATCCATTAAGAAGACTCTAATCCCCCAAAATAAAGCATTCAATTTTACTTGGACAAATCAAATTTTATATGATTAATTACAAAGGGAAAACCATAGAATTCCTAATTCTACCATTGAAGAAAATCTTGAAATTTTAAGTTTCAAATCTTAAAACTCTAAAAGACCCTTTGACTCTAAATATACCCAACAAAACACTTTTAAGGTTAAATTCACATTTCCATGATTTAAAATAAAATCCAAGAGTGAGGGCAGAAAATGTTTTTTTGTTCCAAAATTTACAAAAATAAAATATATTCCTATGTACAATTCAAATTTAAAACTATATTAGGTTTTCTAATGTTACAAAATCACATACAAAATAATACACAATGGAGATAAAATAAATAAATTACCTTAAATTTTGTAAATAAACTATTCACCCCAAATCCCACACCTAATACGAGAGAGAGAATTTCCAATCCAATGCATAACTACATGCCCATTCATATCTCATTGCTTTGAATCCCATACAAATCTTCTTAAAATTACTCTCATGAATCAATTTTTAAAAATATGGCAAGGAGGAGTTCGAAGATAAATTAATTCCAAAAAAGTAGGAATGAAATAAAATGCAAGCCTATTTCCTTTTTTACCCATTTTGTTTTTCATAAGTTTCTAATTTTTTTAATTTTAAATTCCCAAAAATCCTATTTAGCAATTAAAAAGATTACCTTCATTCCTTTACAAAAAATTGTCAACACAAATAAATTGAATATAAACATAGATTTTCAACCCAAGGAAATTTTCAACCTCAGTCAAGCCTTAGGAAATTTTTTGTACTGTATAGGGGCTTGCCTCTATTAAGCTCCACGAGGATTCGACTTTTCCTACAACAATACTATTTAAAATAAACCTTGAATATGAAGTAAAGAATATTGAATCATAATTTTATACCTTTGCTAATAATTCTCCTTGTCTTGAAGCCTTCATGAAAGGTTGATGATGCTAGGAAGGGAGTTCATATGAACTTGATCATGGATGTCATCTTGAATGCTTGAATCCTTCAATGTTATAGATAACCTCCTTCAATGCCTTGAAAATGACTAAAGTGCTTTCTCAATGAGAGAGTGAATTGTGAACGTGTGATGTTCAAATGAGGGGGTGAGGCCTCCTTTTAAACCTCATGAAGCATGTTGATAATTTCAAATCATGTCAATATGAATAACATTTTCTCATTTACCAAAATTTTACTATTGAAATATTCAAATTTGGGCACATTTTGGCAGGACCATGGTGCTCGGTCTAATAGTCCATTGGTACCAAGGCACTAGGTACCCTAGTCTAGTCTTGATGAGCTAGAAATAGGTCAAGGGAGAGATAAAGGTGCCATACTTGCAAAATTAGGGCTTGGGTTGAGCAAGATTAGTCAGATTTGGGGGCATGGAAAAATGAGCACCAAAGTGAGGCCCAAGTGAACATGAATTGTATGAGATACAATTTACAACACTACACTAGGTTAACTCAACTACGTTTTATCAATTCTTATTGTCCATTTATGGCCAATGTGAGATACTCGAGCAACTTTTTTAGTTTTATACTAGAGCTTAGGTTTCTTGGAATTAGACTCATGACTTCTTTAAGCCCTTTTACCTGTCATCCCTTTTCTTAGCACATGATTCTTCTTAGTGATTGGCTCATGACTCTTGCTAAGTTAACCCAAATTTGGTATGCTTTTAGGGTCTAATATATTTTTAGCATTTGCAAAAAAATTACTATGTTATTTGGTGGTGTAGTTTATATAAATTTTGTGACCGAATGGGTGCAAAGCATGACACGAGTGATGATTTGGTTCATAGGCTAGGGCTTGGCCCTAGTTGCTTCCTTCTTCTTTAGTCGTGAGTGCTTCCAGTTTAAGTGTCCTCCTAGGGGTGATCAGGGGCGACTGAGAGAGATTGCATGTGGGGGCATGCAATAGGTGAGATAAGGGGATTTTTGTTGGCTGGGGTGCTTTTAGTGTGTTTTTTTGTAAGGATTCAGGGTGTGACTATTTTTTGTGCGAGCCTTTGTATTATTAGAGCATTTGGTAGTTTGGTTTTTGTGTGGAGATTTGTTTTTTCTTGGTTTTTTTTATGATTGGTGGTTTTACATTCTAGGGTTAGGTATTTTTCATACCCCTATTTGGGGGAGTTAATTTTTGTTCTTGGTTTGGTCTTGCATGACTAAGCAAGGAGGTCTTTTTGGAAGGATGAGCATGCAGTTTAAATATGTTGTGATTGGTATTATTCCAACTTTGATAATGCATAAGAATACCATTTTTGGATGTGCGTGGTAGGGGCTTGAGAGAAATTTCTTCTCAAGTTGAGGGTTTTAAACCCACAAAGGTTAATGAATGTCTTGAAAGGAGTGAGAATAGACTTGTTCTGGAGATTCAACTGGACTCAGTGGAGGAAGATATTTTTTATTTATCTAAACATGCCTTGATACTAGAGGGTCTCTTCCCTTCTTGGACTCATGGGTTTATCATACATGGAATCTATTGGGGGAAATGGATGTGATGCTAGCGCCCAATGGTTATTTTTTGGTGATTTCTTTGTGCATGTCAAACAAAAACAAAATATTTGAAAGGGAGACCCTATTTCTATAATTAGGTCAGTCTCTTTGTCAAGCCTTAGCATGTTGGATTCAAGCCTACATAAGAGCTTCCTTCAATGGTTCGTATAAGGATTTCATAGTTCCCTTTGGAATTTTTAAGAGAGGAAATTTTCAATTTAGTTGTAGTGCATCTTGGAAAGCTAGTAGGCCCTTCATGTCAAACTATGGAAAAGAAGGTTATCACATATGATTGTGCTTGTGTGTGAGATTGATTTGAGTAAGACCTTACCTCATTCCATGAAAATTTGGTTGGGAACATGCTCGTGGATTCAAAATATTGACTATGAAAATTTACCATTTTGATGTCTAATTTGTTATGAATATGGGCATTTGCAGAGGATGTGCCCCGAATCTTGGCAGGGACCTCTAAAATTGGGTCAGTTATTTAATCTCCAAAATATGATAAAGAAATAACTCCTATGAGGGAAGATAAAGAGGGATTCGATCCAGTTAGGACTCACAATAAGGGAAAAGGCCAAAAGAGGGACATACATGACAAATATGTAGGTGATTTATTTAATAATCTTGATGCTCTAGGTGATTTAGATCAATTTGATGGAATTATTGAAAATATGTTTGTGGACCAGGATCTTATGGAAGCATGGGAACCTAGTTGGATAAGAAAACAATGTTATTCAAATTGAACCACAAGAGGAAGAAGTAGGTGTGCAAATGGACACAAATATCCCCTTGGGGCCCTTAGGTGAGATGGGAACAAGTGGATTCAAAGAAATCAAAAATAGCCTAGGCCTTATTTGTTCCATAACTGGTGTAGAGAAGGACATGCAAGATGGTAGAAAAAGTAAAGGAAATCCACCTGTTTTAGGAATTCACCAAAAGGTTATTTAAAAAGGTGTTTTGGACAAGCCTCTTAAGGTGGGAAGGAAGAAAGATCAAGAATAGGTGAATCTAGCCAGTGAGACTTTAGTAGAGTCCGACTCTATGAAGACCATTGACTCCCACTTTTCCCCATTTTATAAATGATTATCCTCTCATGGGATGTAAGGGGATTGAATAGTGTCTCTATAAAAAAGGTTATTCAAGCTTTGATTACTTCTCATTCCCCTGACGTGGTCTTTATTTAGGAAAGTATGTTATCTATTGATAGTATATTGAACAAAGTCTCAAAAATTTGGGCTTGTTGTTATTGTCAATTTATTGGGGCCCATGAAATTTCAGGGGGTATGGATTTCTTGTGGGGTATCTCAAATATGGATGAGAATAGGGGAGGTAACATCAAGCTCGATCCTTGAACAAGTCTCTTGAGGAACAATATCGAGGCCCTAAGGGTAGTAGATGTTAAACCCTTCAATAGAGTGTTTAGTTGGAATAATAGAAGATCTGGAGAGGAGATAATAGCCCAAGAGATCACATAGTTTTTTGATTTACTACTATTGAATGTGGGGTAATTGGGTGTCTACCTTAGAGATTCTAGATTGGAGAGGATCTAATCATTGGCTGATAAAGTTTTTTGCTTCTAATTTTTGAGCTTCTAAGAACCCGTCCTTTAAATTTCAACTTATGTGGCTTCATGATTCTTCCCTCCAGGATCATATGCTAGATTGGTGGAATGAGGGGAAACCTACTTTCAGTACTCCTATGTAATCTTTTGTTAATAAATTGTAGTACATGAAGTATAAGCTTAAGAGATGGAATGGGATGTGTTTTGGTGATATTTCCTTGGCTAAAAGGGAGGCTCAATCTTGAGTTGATGTTATCAATAAAAAAATCAGAGATCAAGGTTTATATAAGAATCTCTATAGAGAAGAGTTTTCAATGGTGTAAGATTTGGATTAATGGGAGTTCTTGAAGAGATCTATTGGAAGAAAAAGTCATGGGTAGATTGGCTTCAGGATGGTGACAAAAACATGAAGTTTTTTCATAATATTGTCAAGGATAGAAGACATGGAAGTTCAATTAATTGTCTTCTATCCTCACAAGGGGCTATTTTATCTTACTACAAGGAGATTTATCCCTTTAGATACTTGTTTACAGAGGACGCTACACCTTCTAGTATAGAGGAAGGGATCATACTTGACAATATTCCTACCACTGCTAGCAATAAAATGAATGAAGATCTTATTAGATATATTTCTCTATTTGAGGTTGAAAGAGTGGTGCTTGGCATGAAGAGGTGTAAAGATCCTAGCCTAAATGGGTTATGTATAGAATTTTATCAAGAATTTTGAGATATAATCATGTTGGACCTTTTGGAATTGGTATAGGAATCATACAAAGATAAACAAATGCTTAGGGATATAAATGCTACATTCCTTTCTCTTATACCTAAAAAGGAAGGTGCTAGTTCTCTTAATTATTTTTGTCCTATAGCTTTGTGTAATGTGATCTGTAAAATAATCACAAAGTTGATTTCTAAAAGGATCAAACCATGCCTGAATAAAGTTATCTCTAAAGAGAAAGGTGGATTTGTTGCTAGAAGACAAATTTTGGATGGGATTATTATAGCATCAAAAGTCATTCATTCTGTGGTAGTCTCTAAGGAGAAGGATATGTTCATTAAATTGGATATGGCCAAAGCTTCTGATAGAGTCAAATGGAGCTTCTTATATAAAGTGCTTACAACCTTTGGTTTCAAAATTAAATGGATTGACTAGATGATTGTATTGGCGAGCCCACAAATTTATTTGATGCCTCTAGATGTCCTCAGTAGGGGGATCCCCTATCCAAATACATATTCATCCTTATGGATTTAGGTTTGGGAATATTTATCAAATTTTGTGTTAGGAAAGGCCTAATTCACGGGTGGAATTGGGGTCATGGTCTTCAACCTTATGCTCATCTTCAATTTGTGGATGGCACTGTCTTGATGGGTGCTCCCAGAATCGATGAGGTTGTTACATTCATAAATGCTCTAGACATTTATTTGAAATATTTGGGTCAAAAGATTAATGAAGATACATATTTCATTTTCTTCTTTAATAACCCTGCCTTTATTAAAGCTAGGATTGCCATAATTTTGAGGTTTTCAATTGGTACTCTACATTTTGTGTATCTTGGGGTACCTCTTTTGAATCACCACCTACCTGGGGGGATTTGGAAGGATATTTTGGGTAAGTTTCATTGAAAGGTTAGTCATTGCACTAGTAGGTGGCTTTCATCTGTGGGAAGAGTGGCAGTTCTAAAGGTTGTGATTTAGGATTTGCCTATATATAGATATTTTGTGTAGATGACTCCTGCAAGCTTTGTCAAGGAATTTGATGCTCTTTCTAGGTAATTCTTATGGACAAGTATTTATTCTCTTAAAAATGGAGTTTGGTTAAATGAAATTCTATTTGTAGGCCAATGTAGGATGGTGGTCTTGGATTGTGTCAAGCAAGTATGAATGGTCGTGTCTTGGCTGCTAAGCTTTACTGGAGACGGTGCATAAACAAGATCAAGGATGGGCCTGAATTCTAAATGTTAAGTACCTAGGAGACATGCATGGAAAGGATATTCCCTGGTATAATATGATAGGCATTCGATACACGACCTAGAATACTCTCAAGTAGGGAGCACAATTAGTAAAGAAAGGTATTTTTTGGATTTGCAATAAAGGGTTTGAAGCTCTATTTTGGTAGGATTCTTGGGATGAATTTCCTCTTATTCTATCTCAATTTCCTCATTTTTCAATCTCTTTGTAATTGTTTCCTAGCTGTCGGATGAAGTAGAGTTGTGAACTTTAAAGCTACTCTTAATTTGGGGGTAGAGAGAAGCAACTAGATGAAAGGAGCCATGTGAATTGCCTCCTAGTGGACCAACAAAGGCTAGAGAGGACCTTGCTAGTATATTGGCAGGAAGAAGGTGAAACTCCCTAAATAAAGTAAATATTATTCCTTGGAACCCTAATCTGAAAGGGATTTTTTTTGTACCCTTAGGATATTTAGAGCTGGATAGGCTGAATTTTGGGAAGGTGCATGTTCCTTGGTGGAAGCAGGCTTGTAATAGATTGGCTTGGCCTAAGTGTAAATTTTTCTCGTGGTTAGTTTCTTAGAATAGATGCCTCACTTGGGAGAATCTTTAAAATAAGGGGTTCTAGGGACCTTCTGATTACGTTATGTGTCATGATAGTGAGGAGAGTACATCTCATCTTTTCTTTCAATGCTCTTTTTCAAGGGAGATTCAACATTTGTGGTGGGGAGCTTGAAGGCATGCTTGTGTTCACACTAGTTCTTTGGTAAAATTCTAGAATAGTCTTGGTAGACCCCATGCTAAGACCCCCTTTTTGTATGGTTCTTGGGTTATTGGGCCCTATTTTATTATCTGGTAGTTATGGTTAGAAAGAACCACTGGTTTTTTAGGGTAAAAAGTTGTTGGTAGAACAAATTTGGTTTCGTGTTACTCACATGGTCCAAGAAAATTTGATGGCTAAGTGTGATCTTTCTATGGACGTGGACCCTGAGGATTTACATATTGTTTAAAACTTGAATATCTTTGGTGAGGGTTGTAGAGATTTATTTTCTGGGTGAAGACATGCTAAGTGTCAACATGCTAAAAATAAGGCTTAGTGGGATGGTAAGTGGTCTCCTCTACCTCAAGGGGTTCTTAAGATCAATACTGATGGGTCTTCTAGAGGAAACCTTGGGCATGTGGGAATCAAAGGAGTTGGTAGGGATAGTTATGGACATGTGATTTTCTATTTTTGTGTATAAGGTGCAACATACTATTAACTATATGGAGGCTCTTGCTATTCTATTGGCACTAGAAAGAGGATGTGCTCTTGGATGGAGCAAGATCATTTGTGAGCCTGAATCACAAGTCATTATGGATATATGTTGAATAACAAAAAGGTGGAGGATATGGAGTGATACTTGGCTTTGGTGGGTAGACAAATTCTTAGTTTGAGGGAATCCTTGGAGTCGATCTCGTTTTTCTATGTTCCCCAGGAATGGAATAGAGCTGCTGACTATTTAGCTAAGTGGATCTATGAATGATTGGAATGTTCAAGATTGGGGTCAATTGTCTTCAGAGTATGTTATAGAGGATATGATGGTCTAATCAATACCTTTTAAGGGTCACCTTGTTTTTGTTGTTGTTTCTAGTTATGCTCCCTTTCTAGGCTTGCTGGCCCTTGGCTATATTCTGATATTTCCAAGTCAATAAATTTTTACCCCTCTTTTTTTTTTACAAAATTTTATATAAATTTATCTCTTTATGCCAAAGATATAATTTTCTCTTATACTCTCTTATAGATTTAGGTGCAAGACAACAAATTTGCACTTGAAGTACCTCACCTCTAGGTACTATTGAATTATTGGGACACTGCCTCATTTATAGTTATCAAAGTTTTGTTTACTGCACCTTCTAGTAGAGGGCACTCCTTCCTCGTGGACATAGTTAAAATGCACATGGTAGACATCATTCTTAGTCACAAGCATCACAATCTCCTCCAAGAAGAGCTAGAGAGTGATGTGATCATGGTTGCTCTCAGCCATCTTGATGACCTTTAGCCACTTTTGATCCTTGTGGCCAAGGTGCCTTTGGATGGTTGGACTTTTTAAAAATTCCTTCCTTGCTTTGGCCATTTCTCCTATTATATTTAGTGGCACTCAACCTCTTATTGAGAAGAAACTATAAAGGTTGCAATTACACGTTGGGAGCATATTCTTGACGGCCAGGATATTTTGAATGCCTTGGGAAATTCAAACGATCATGTTCCTTCACCACCTTCTAGTACTTTAGCTATTGTCACTTAACAATCTTGTTGCTTGTTTATTTTTAAATTTTATTTAAGGCCTAACCTTAAATAGAATTTCGACATGTGGCTATTCACCCACACCCTTCTTTTATGGATATGTGTATTTTAATCCTTTATATTGAGTAATATAAGAAAAACCAATTTTTTTTGAACTGTGTCAATTATGATAATTTATTAGGATTTCATTATGTAGTTTTTGAATCAAACTCATCATTCCATATTTCAATGGTTCACATGAACCCATGTGTCATGAGTATGAATAATTTTCTTAGCATTCATTATATCTAGGTGATGTTCACAAGGGTGAAACATCAAGACTGTTTGGGAACTCATCCATCAGAATAGTACTCTAATCTAGATATGTTTAACCATGTAGTTTTCCTGAGATCAAAGCTCAATGTAGTATTGAAATAAGGGAGAGGACCCAGTAGTTGTGCACCCTAACTTTGTGTTTCTCAAAATCCTACATGGAAATTTCAAATGACACCCAATTTTTTACAACAACTTACTTGGCAAGTCCCCTGCTTATAACTGAGGTTTCAGGGCCACATCATCAAATATGATGCCACATCAACACACTTTTTGCCAATGTGCCTAAAACAACCCAAACAAAAAAGTGAGACCGATAGTCTTGTAAAAGAGACACTCATACTTGAGCAGCTGATGTGGCACCATATGATTGGCTGCTTTTTAAAATAAAGGATACATTTCATTCAATTATGGGTAGTCATCATCAACAATAACAACTTTAAACTCACAATTATTGGTGCAATGTTGTGAAAAATAATGGACATTAAAACAACAACTATGGGTATTAAATTAACAAGTGTGGGTATCAAATCAACAACTCCTGTCACAACCATGGAACACGGTTACATACTAGGTCTTCTACCCACGATCACTTCTTAGAAAGACTCATGCTTCACTCTTGTAAACATCACCTAAATGTAATAAATACTAAATGAACCATTAATTCTCATAATAAATAAATTTGGAACCAATACTAAAACACTCACTTGTTTACAAAATTTAAAAATAATAAAAGAGAGGTCTTAGAATCATCGAAAGGCATTTTGGCGTTTTCCCCCGAAATTGAGGCCAAAATGAACAAGGCGGCTTATCTAATGGTCAATTGGTATTATAAACCAACTGTTCGAGAGCGTTGAAGGCCAATTAATTAGTGTGTCAATATGGCTCTTCTCGCGGCAAGAGGTCATATTCCCCCGCTTTCCTGGTCTGGTTATGGCCAATAAAATGTATGAATCATTACACGCATAGCTGGGTGCTTCCGCAATGGCAATCCAACTTGGCTTTCCATCAGTTCTGTCAAAGAAGCAGCTCATGTACAAAGTGGGTAATGCAGCTCCCCAATTGGGATTGCGTAATTTCATGTTTCTCAGATCTCTCCATTGCAAAAGGAGGAGAACTGGTTTGATTGTTGCGAAATCACTAGATAATGTGAATAGTGCCTCTGGCAGTTGGGGTGCCAATTTAAGACAAGGGGCGCCTCCTTGTGCCAGTGACATTTTCTGGCCTGCAGCAGGTGTGTTTCTTCTTCCTTCTTCATTTCTTTCAAGCCAAGCCCATCTTAAGCCCTGTTCTGCTTTTTCGAAGGAAAGCAGGAACGAACCACCTGAAAACATTATGAAATTGAGTGTTATGTTGGGTTTTATTGTGCATATGCAGCTTGTAAATCAATTGTATTCTGGATTGATTTTAGAATTCGGTTATTATTAATGTGAATTGTTTGTTTTTATTATATTCAACACTTTGAGCACTGAATGATTATCCAGAATTTGAGGCGTCAGTGGTCCTTGTGTGCTCATTCTAAATTTTGGAAAGAAATTATACTTCTAGGGATTTTGCCACATGACGACAGTATAGTTTGGGTATTGGGTTTGGCTGAGACTTTAGGTATTGGTCTCGGCATAAGATGATACCAGAATTCAGAAAATGATACTAAATTTTTGGTGGATGGATGCGCAGTTATGGTGGTTTTGTTTTATGACATTGCATGCTCTGGAGCAGAATAAATGCCATGTACTTTGGTAAAGTCATTACCTGGTTTCAGAAAGTCTAATTTCCTGAAAACATGATTGGAGCCTCAATATTCATCTCGGGTGAGAGTTCGTCATGCTTATTGTTTTGGGGTTTATGTTTCTATTTTAAGTTTCATAACTGGAAACTGTTTCTTCCACTATCCAGCTTATCGAGAACTCAAAATAATCTCAGAGCCACTTTAGTACAGACTGGTGCTTGAGAGGAGTTCTAGTAGAACATACTGGAAAAACCTGTAAACCCAAATTTAGGCATACATAGTCGGATAAAAATCATTCAAATTGAATAGAATCAAATCGATAGTTTCATTTTCCAGCGCACAACTGAGGAAGATGTCCAAGGGCTTCCTTGCCCCTCATTAGCAATGTTTCCTAGGTCCTGAAAAAGTATGCAGAACTTGTGCAGTCACTCTAGGAAATATCAAAAGGAAAATGTTTAGGTACTAAGGTGTACAGCTTGCTTTGCTAAATTCTTTTTTTTTTTTTGGTTCATCATGTCGTGTTCAAATCCCTGAGAAATCAACATCTTACACATTCTGAGATTTTTTGGGCACTTTATAGAATTTTTAACTTATATGGCCAGTGTAAATTGTTTTATATAATCAGTGTAATCCAGAATATATCTGCAATCATTATAAATATTTCTTGGTGGTTTGATTAGTTTAGCTTATTCACATGTTTACTTCAGGGGCATTTGTGGCAATGTCTATAATGGGACATGTGGACAAGATGATTGCACCTAAAGGGCTGCAATTAACTATTGCACCCTTTGGTGCTGTCTGTGCTGTTTTGTTTAGTACTCCAGCAGCACCAGCTGCACGGGTAGGATTGAAAACTCTTGCAATCCATTTTTTTTAGCATCTCAAAGAAACTAGAAACAAAACTTGTAAGAGATGAAGTCTCAACCTGGAATCAACCATAGCTTTAAAATAAATGACCAGAAGACACTATATTTAATCCTAGAATTAGTTCACTGCATGCCTCTTATTGAGCATGTAAAATTAACAAAGTTGATTTTGAATTTTATATGCAGAAGTACAATATCTTTGTGTCTCACATTGGCTGTGCACTTCTTGGAGTGATTGCACTCACTATTTTTGGTTCAGGCTGGATTGCACGCAGTGTTGCATTGGCTGCATCTGTGGCATTCATGATATACGCCGGTTCTCTGCATCCTCCTGGTTTGCCTTTCTTCTATAGCGAATTTTACTTTTAATCCCATTGTATTGTGGTTTGCATTCTTGATAACTTAATCAGCTGGAAGTTGTGAGCAGCTGCCTCTAAATGCTGGGTCGGAGTCCCAAGAATGGCTTATTTGACTCAATATAATATATTTTGCAGCTGCCGGTTTGCCATTACTTCTAATTGATGCGCCAAAGTTTCAGCATCTGCACTGGTGGTACACCTTATTCCCTGGAGTTGCAGGTTGCATTTTATTATGTCTGTTGGTAAGACCTGCTGTATCACTCCTGAAATATTTTCTTCATCAGTCCTTAAAAGTTTAATTTTAGGTCTCTATAGAGGATATGTTGAACTTTTTTGATCCTAATATTACGAGAATCCTTATTTCATCGAATGGGTAAAATTCTTCTCTGGTCTATCTTTGGGACGGTGATGGTCTGTCCTGTAGATTAATTGGTCAGATGGGCCTTGCCCAACTCAATCTTGTCGCACTGCTCTGCTCCTCGTATGGATTAGTACAGAGGCTTTTGAGCCTCAGGAGGTCCTCCCAATATCTTTTTTTGCACAAAGTATGGAAGCCCAGTCTCTCTAGGCAATCCACTGTCTATGCTAGCTTTTTCTTTTGGACTCACTGGATTGCAATAAGGTTTTTAATTTGTTAGATTGGAATTACGCCTTTCATAAAAGCCCTTAATTGTAATCCTCTCTCTCTCCAGGGTTTGGGCGGGGATTAGAGTAACAGGTTTGAAAAACTAGGGTTGTTCATACTTCACAAATAGTACCTTCAAGTTTTGACTACTTTCAGCCTGAAAAGTATGAATGCTTTGCTGATTGATTTTTCCTTAAATAAATTCTCTGTTGTCAATTTTAATATTTTAAGGACATAGAATGATGAATTGGCATGCAATTGATGACATATATGCCCCTTGAGTATATTTGTATTGTTCCTGCAGAAATTGAATCTGGAGTGAACCACTATATAGATACACGAATTAACATTATACGCACACACATTAGGGGTTAAAATAGTCCAATTATCTAAGGACTCAATATTTCTACAGTCCATTATAGTGAATTAGAATGCTTGCACAATAAAATAGTATAAAATTGTGTGGATCAACATTTCATATCACAGTCCTCATTAATGATGGATCACCAAGTCTGTTTTGATATATTGATACAAAAGCTTTTATACAGTTTTATTCCAGAAGCATTTTAGTCCAGTTATATCAATATAACCTGAGCCATGGTAGTTCTTACACCATCTTAGATTAACTTAACTTGTGAACTACTTCTGAGACATTCATTTGATTTTGTGCTGCAGCAAGAGGCGGTGACATTTTTGAAAACCAATTACAAGTTCTGAGGACGGTGGATATAGGAAAAATCAGACCTGCAGTATGAAATCCTGAACTTTTTCCTTTTCTATATTTTGGGACTATTTTACCACCAATATTCCTCAGGTAGTCCTTGTAGGCAGTGTTAGTCCCTATGCAAAGGAAAATGAAATGAAAATTAAATTTTGTCTGTAATATCCATCTTCTTTGGTGGAGGTTCCCTAGATTTATCTTATTTTATTTTAAGTTGGTGAATCCCAGGGGTCAAACCTTCACTTATCAAGACTCCAAATTCAAAGCTCAGTGGTGGAGAAGATTTCCATGAAGGGAACTGATTCCCGAGCCGCTGGAAGCTAGGGAATCTTGGTAGAAAGAACTACACACTGCCAATTCCAAATGCCCAGTAAATTTCACACTTGGGCACACAACAGGAGGATTTTCAATGTATAATTAATATGGTCTGCATGTACTATTCAATTCAAGTAATATAATGAAGGTTTTTCAGGGAACTGTCCATAGAGACTGCTTATAAAAATTAGATAGGTTTAAGAATCTGTATGTGGAACTACAAGTTGGCATAGCTTCCAACTGGCAAAATATATATTTTTTAGATTAGAAATATGACAGATCAAAACCAAAGGAGAAAGGATCGGGGACCCGAGAATATCTAATTCTTTATGTGATGCAAAACTCATAATTTGTAAATTCATATTTATATGAAAATGATTCACTATAATTCGATCAAAGTATCATCATTGACAACCAAGCTAAAAGAATAACTTGAAGCATCTCATACACTAGCTGCAAAAAAGCTAGCCACTTCTAGATTTTTATTTTGTGAACAAATCTTTAACAATCTTAAAAACATAAGCTTCCAATATGTTAACATATTTCTATTTTTAATGTTCTAAATGGACATCAGTCATTAATGAAGGAGAACTGTTGTTTCTTTAAACCTAATGAGTTTTGTATCTGCTATGATTCACCATAAGAGTATCAACAATCTCGAATACCCTATAGGAGGTTGAATTATCAAGGGACATCAAGTCATAAATGAAGGAGCGCTGTCGTGTACATTTCAATGCAGTGAACATGAATGTTGTGTGCTACACTAACTTCTCTAGAACCATTGCTCTTTATGACGTAGATAATTTCTTACCTTATATTTTTTATTCCCATTTCTATGTGTTTCCATTTGAAATTGTTAACAAGGCATGTTTTTCAAGTACGAATTTTTTTTTATAGCCTGTCAAATTATGTGATGTTCTATAAGCATAAATGGTCCACATAGCATTCATCACAAGTATGTGGATGTTCATAGGGATGAATCATTAGGACATTTAAGAGGTCACTTATATCAGTCCTACTTTGATTCAGGTGTGTTTAATCATGGAGCTTCTCCCAAGATCAAGTCCACTTAACTTGCTATCCATTTGCAAAACCATTTGCTTGGTACCTACAGCAGCATGTTGATTATCACGATCTCATGGATAGCTTAGTTACACATTTTAGTGGGAGGTTTTGATAGTGAATTGTTGGCGGTGTGGGTTTGATTCCTAATATTTTTGGTGGCGGTTGTATATTCTTGGCTTGGACATCTTGGTTCTACTTTTTTCTTTGGAGCTATTGGTATGATAGTTGACCATGGACAATCTTCATTTAGGATATGGTTATCACAATACCACGAAGAACTTAGTATCATGGTTCAAAGAGAGCTTTTGCAATGATGGGAATTCATTATTTGGTCATGGATGATCTTCTGTAGTGGTTAATGGTGTCATGGAGGAACTCCTAGATCTTATTGCTGCAATAAGAGCTCTTTGACATTTTTTAGTTTCATTAATAGATGTTTGCACATTGATAAACCATGGAGGACTCTTGGAGATTCTTTGGTTGATGTGTCAAGTTTATGACTCGTTGACTTTGATAAATTATCCTTGGTTGATGAGTCAAGTTTATGACCCATTGACTTTGATTAATGATCCTTAGTTGAGAGATTTTTTGGGTGTTATGTCTTAATTAACTCTTGATTCTAATTATATTTTTGACATGATCAAGGTACTATTGGTAACATGATATATTCTTTCGATCATATGATTGTCTTTAAAGGAGGTGTTAGATCATATGTCATGATACGTTTCAAATTTTTTTAATTGTTTGATAGTGGTCTTGTTTAATTGTCTTGGTATTGAGTACATTGACTATTTGCTTGGGGGTTCATGTGAGTGCAGTGTTGCATTTGGAGTTTAGTATGGATTGATCAAATGAAGGTTCTCATTGATACTTGGAGACTTTTGTGAGGTTGGAGTTTTATTGGGATTAGATACATTTGTTGAGACAATTTCTCTTTGACGAAGTTTCAAAAGAAGACTGAGGAGCCTACACTTGGATATGGACATGAGTTAATGATGGAACTATAAACAAGATTGTTCTTGGAGAGAGCAATGATGACTTAGTTATTGTGGAGGAGAAATATCATTCCTACTCTTGGTCTACTGGAAAGATAATTGTCTAAGAGGTATTGCCAATTCTTATTTTTAGATTGGATTTTATGTTTTGTCTTCCTATGATATGAATCTTAAGCTATGCTTGGTAGTTTTGAAGGCTTCATTTGAGGGATATGTGAAATATTTATCTCTTTATACATATGATTTTATTTGTGATTTCATTCTTTGATATGAATTGTAGGAGATGTTATTGGGCTAATCTCTTGATTAGGGAATGGATTTGAGGTTAATGTTCTTTGGTTAGAGAGGCTTACTTCCATGTTAATTTTATGATATACATATATTAGTTTGATCTTAGAGATTTTTTTTAAGTTGTAGGAATCGAGTATAGCACCCCCTATAAACTATATTGTGCCTAGTAAGCTTTTTAATGTGACTAGTGACGCTGGCACATACCCTGGTATCATGTGGGCTGAGGAGAGACTGGACCTTGTGCTTTACCATAAAAAGCCCTTGCCAATCGAGCCAGGGCCCTAGCCCGTTTGATCTTAGATATTGAGCAATTAGGCGTTGAGGATTTTTATTTGGGGTAGTGAAGTAGATCTTACTTGACATAGCTTAGCACTTGAAGGTGTTGGCAGGACATGTTATGGGATATGGTTACCTTCTAGAGGTTCATATTCACATGGTTTGTTGTGATAAACTTGGGAGAGTTAAAGTGAGTATGCAACAATTTTTGTTGCATGAATGGTTATTGTGATTGTTCTTGGTATATCATGGTTTGATTATCAACCATATTTTGTTATGGGTGTTGTTAGGGTCTAGATAAGCTGGAGAAATAAACAATATTAATTATAATGCAAAATAAAAGAGGAAAAAATAACCATTCACAACAACACACAAATTCAACGTGGTTCACCCAATGTGGGCTACATCCATAAGGAAACATTGTCCACTATATTTTTATTATTTAGTGAAGAGAAAATTACAATCTGATGATTTTTCACTCCATAATTAGTAATTTATCAAATCCTTTTTGGCGGTTTACAAAGTTGATTTACATACCAAAATGATAGTTGACTCCTTTATTAAATAATGGACAATTTTTGCTTAGGAGGCATTGCACTCAAATTCCTAATGTGGGTTCACCCTCAAGTCCTCGGTGGGGGGATGAGCCCCTTGGGCGCCCCACAGGAGGTGCTTTGCGCCCTACACTCCCACATTAATTCATTTTGGGGGGAAACATAGATGACAATTGCCAAAATTTAAGCTAGATAGCATGATCGATCTCCACATACCAACAATTAGATTGGTAGACTTAGTATGCCACAATATATTTTTTGGATTTGACAATACCCATGTAGTGAGAGTTCCTATGTATGTTATCTTTTGATAACTTTTATATAGGGAACTTGTGATTATAGTCTATGGGTTGGTTATGTTGTTGGCATGAGTTTTACTAATGTTTGGATACCTCTGAGGTATAGATGATTAGATGTATTAGTACAAGCTATGATTGTTATTTCTAGTCATGCGAGCTTTGTCCATTTGGCAATAGCTTGGAGCCTTTGTTATCACTTGAATTTGATGCTTGTGTTCTTTGTATTGGCGCATATCCTTTTTGGCTTGTTCCTTTTTTTTTATAGGTGACATGTTGGAGGATGAGAGGAGTTCTTGAATGATATGATTGACATCTTGGATTTTATTCTAGGTAGCTTGATGGAACACAAGAGAATGTTGGAGTTTCATGTGGTTTCATAGATGGTTATGATGATGCATTTCACTTATTGACCCTTATGCAATGTATACAAGTGGAAGAATGTTAACTAGGAATAAAGTGTTGTACACCTTACAAAAGCATTATTTTGAATTATATAAAATAAATAAATATATCCTTATGCAATGTATACAATAAGTGGCAGAATGTTAACTAGGAATAAAGTGTTGTGCATCTTTCAAAAGCATTATTTTGAATTATGTAAAATAAATAAATATTTATTTGTGGTGCATCATTAGGAGGTGTACTTAGCCTCACTAAATGTTTATTTTGGCCCACTGGTAGAGTTGTATGCAAATTTGGCTAGATTTTTCATGTTTTGGTTGCACATGAGAAAATATTTAATATTTGGGAAACTTGGTATCAAAAAGAAAATGTGGGTCAACTATGTTGTCTACTCATAGTTTTAACTTACCACTTTGTTGTATATGTATAAGCTTATTGTATATTTTTATTGCCAAATGATACATTGAATGTGGATGTTTTTGGATGCCTAGGTTTTTCCTATTTGAGGGTTTTCCTATGGCATATCTTTTGTTATCTTGTGATATGCCTTTGATATTTGCTTATGGTTATTATATATGCATGCATGTTTTTATCTCAGGAGTTATGTATGAAATGGTTTGATCAATCTATATGCTTTTCCTAACAATGTCATCCTCCCTCAAACCAGTTTATGAGTCAACTTTAATGTGTGGAAAATAAAACTTATGAATACATGGTTAAAATGATGTACATCACAAACAACAATTAGATTGGATAAATAAAAGTATATGAATTACACGGGTATAGATCAACTACCTTAATAGATAGAATGAATGATTTGATTTGTTAGGAATGACATCTCAACCTTGCTTCTAATGTTAAGTATATAAAGAGTACAATTTTTGGACTATAAAATTAAAAAATAAATTTTGGACCACGGAATTCATTTTTTGGCTATAGATTTATATGAGCCAAATTTTACATGACCCAATTTTGCACTTTTTCCATAACCAGCTACACCCCATTCAACTTCCTAATGATTGCCAAATTTGCTAGGATAGATCTTTGACACTCCACATGCATCATTCAAAGATCAATTTTTATGTCTTGTGTACAATCATCCATTTATCATAATGATTCACATTAAGTTTGTGGGGCTTCTTCAATGGAGTAGCATTTACTCTAATGATAAAGGGGTATGAGGATGTGAAAGGAAGGAGTCCCTCGCATTGTGTGAATGTTTTTTAGCTTGCCTACTATAGATCAAAGTTTGCTAATTATAGATTTGTGACTTGCTATTCTTGTTGAATTGTTTTGCTTCTATCTTACCTTCTTTAGTCACGTCCTACTTATTTTAACTCTTTTGCCTTTGATTTTTGCCTATTTTGGTCATGCTCTTCTCTGACATAATTTTGTTTTCCTTTATTAAAATAAAGAGGTGGGATTTTAGAAGAGACACTAATATCTATGCAGCCTAACTTCACTCCCCTTAAACTTCCAAATCGTAAGTCAAATTAATTTAAAAAAAATTGCATGCCTATATAGGCAAGTTAAGACCAAAAGGAAAAGGTTAGACCAAAACATACACATTGCAAATTGCCTTATGTATCACTATATGATTGGTTGCTTCTTTGACATGACTCATATAATTATGGACACCTTTTGTTCATTTTCAGATACAAACATAGCAATGATTAGAGCTCAATATTATAAGTACTAGGTAAAATTTAAAGAAAAAAGGTTTCTATAATGCAACACCATAATGATTATTGGCATATGGATGGCTATTGGATGACTCGTATAATTATGGACACCTTTTGTTCATTTTCAGATACAAACATAGCAATGATTAGAGTTCAATATTATGAATACTAGGTAAAAGTTAAAGAAAAAAGGTTTCTATTATGCAACACCATAATTTTTATTGGCATATGGATGGCTATTGGATCCTCTCTTCTATGTAATCTCTTAGGAGTTACTATTTCTAATTCTTTTTGTTCTCAAAGATATCTTACGCTATTTATAGTTGTCAATTTTTATTGAGAGGTGCTAATCCAAATATTGAAATCCATAGCCAGTAAAGGAGAACACTGATGAAATTGATTTATAATTATGTGCATCCAATATTGTTATTATTGAGTTGTCTAAATTAGATTTCTTGTCTATTTTTGAAGCATTCTTTGCTATGCAATCTCTAACATTTTTACTTGAATAATAGCGTCCAAATAATTTACTATATGATTTTTTTTAAAATTTTAAGAATGATGCTTAACTTTAAAAGCATATATAATTTAAAAAAATGTAATGACTGACAGATCTTTGCCACATGACAAAATGAGAAAGTGCATGACTGAACACCATTAACAAGATTTTAATTATAAACAATGAAATGTGGGTATGTATTACACATATATTTGGTTTAAATACATTTCATTTTTGGTTTAAATACATTTCTTAAATATTTGTGATGATTAGTTTGAATTTGTAACTCCTGGGTCTACTGAACTGAAAGTGTGAGAGAGAAGAAAACACATTTTTTTTGGGTGAATGTGGGAACCATGAAACTTGGAATATAGTTGGTGATAAGGCAAAAGAAGAGTATATTATGATGGAGGGCTACAGGTTTTGGTTTATTGTGATGGGTGGGGTCATTTCATTGAGTGGTGACAGCCAAGGCAGTAACACAAAACAGTTGTTGGGTGGTTGATAATTCCTTCACAGAGAGAGAACAATGGGTTTTGGGCCAATTCCCCTTTTTGGTAGGACAATTATAAAACTTGATCAATTTAAGGTTGGGGGTCCAATCCTTTGTAAGGAGATATTACAAGTGAGATGGGCTATTTGAAATTTTTTAAGCTTTTCATTGAATCTCAGAAGAAATAGATTATGAGGCCCCATTTCTCCATAGCTAGAGGCTTATCAAAGCTTTAGAATTTGTATTTGTTACACAATGGACTCAATGATGGGATTCCTGCACAATGTGGGGAACTAGTGAGCCTGCTTTTAGGCCCTGTTCTTAATGCCTTTGGTGCAGTATAAGAGAAATCTTTCAGAGCAAAAAGCAATTTGTGAGTTGTCTCTGGAAGCATATTGACAAAGTCCTGATTACAATACTAGCAACAAGGGACATGAATGTGAGCTGATCTCACATGAATGTGAAATTTAATCTCTATTACCAATTTTGAATTCATTTATCTGTCCACTTTATTGTGTGATTTTTTGATTTCTATATTGGGATATTAAAATTTTAATGTTTTATTATTTAACAATAAATAATAAATGCATTTTTATTTGACTTTAAATCTTTAGTTTTAAAGGTTTAAGTCAGTCATGAATATTTTGTATATATTGATATTTTACAACAGAGATATCAAATGAGAGTTGTTCAAGATGATGGGAGCTATGTATGGTACAAATATTTTTTCCCGTAATAAATAATAACTCTTTTTTGCAACATGATTTTGATGAAGAGCACCAAATTTTCTACAGATAAAATACATCTGTAATCTATTCTACAAATTTATATGCTTTGATATAGGTAATTGAGTTAAATATCTATTGATAAGGTTCCAAAAAAAATCTCATACTCTTCTTCAAATCTTGACTTTTAAAATAACAATGTTTTGAAAAGTCAATCAAGTTGAAAGGTTCTTAAAAAGCCTACCAAGGATCAAGTCTTGCTGAGCTCAAGGCTCTGACATCATAAGAGACGAGATCAGGATCTGCCCCGAGTGAATTTGGTGGAATAGATACCCCTTAGTCCTTGACTCTTAGTCAAAGAGATTCAGCTTAAGATCTGTGCTCCTGAATCAGATAACTAAAATGACTGTAGATGAAAAATCTTCCATAAAACCTAAATCAAATAATTTGCACGAAGTATATATTATTTACAACCACAGTAATAAGAATCAACAAATTAAATTTTACTAAGTCAATTCGAATAATTCAACATAAGTTTTAATAAGTGCTATTACAATGGTTTCACATTTTGATTCTTTCATATTTCAAGCAGCAGTATAACTCCCACATGCCTTTTCCAAGTAATCTGTTATGTTCTTGTCACATATTAATGATGGACTACCTACCAGTGCTCTACAGATAAATAATTTTGGTACCTTTTTGCAACCCTCTGCACTTTTCTCTTCTCAAGATGCAACTGTAATTGCATTTGCATTTCACTGTATGGTCAATCTTTTCTTAGGGCTCCCTGTTCCAAAACCTGTGAGTTCGCCAAATGTCAAATTCATCCATTAAAAGTAAATGGTTTCAAACAAAAATGCATTCTATTAAAAGTTGCCATTGCAAAATGATGTACATAAATGTACAATGGTCCTAGACACTATTTTCTCGAGCAACATACTATAATGTCTATTGCTTTAGTCAAGGAATATTGTATTGTGGGAGTTCCATTAAATATACCGAATTTATTGAAGTCGTGTAGCATACATTGTATTTATAATTTATAAAGGTGACTTTTTTATTGTCATTCTACTGATGATAGATATGTGGGCAAAATGACTAAAAACATATTCCTGGCTGGTGGGTATAGTTCTACTGAATTTGTCCAACTCTGTAGACTCTGAATGGTCTCATATATTCTTAGGAAAAGATTATGACAATGTATTTCGCTTAGGATATCATTGTATCTATCAATGACATGAAACTTCTTAGTTATCTTGCACGTCCATTAATGAATGGTAATGGGCTATATTGATGAAAGAAGATAAAAGTTGCAATTACTGGATGAAATTATTCCAACTGCACAAAAACATTGTCTAAATGTGATTAGAAATACATGTTTTAGGGTTTCTCTGTAGGACTATGCTACCATTTTTTATGATGTAGGTATTGTAATGTTAGTTGTGAGAGCCAAATATTTGTGTATTTATATTCAAAATCATAAAATGGATTCAGGGAAAGTCAAATAATAGTTGTTGTTTATGTTTTTCGTATTTAGAAGTGTGATAACAAAGGTAGACATTGTTGAGTTTGTTGATGAAAACGAGTATATTTTAAGTTCTTTAGAAAAATGCTTGTGGTTTGAATTATAATGTGAGTATCATTAGGTTACATATATGCGACTTATCTATACCATTTAAATTTTTTTTTCCATCCATTTAAATTATGCATTTGTTATTTAATAGGGGTTCTACTTTTTGTATACATTGTATATGTTATTAATTATATTTTGTGTGTAGAATGGTTGTAGATATCATATGAATATTAGTTCATATTTACAACAATATTAGATTCTCAAGTTCTTGGAGATCTTAGCCTCCAACATTCTTACATTGGGATGATTGAAATAAATTTTGATTTCAATCAAGATTGTTGTAAATATGAGAATCTAGTATTTGTAAATGTAATATTCTTCATTGGGTCTCAGATTCTTAGAGATCCTTAGCCTTTGGTAACTTTGAGCTCTTCCCTTGTGCGAAGGGGGTTTTTTATTGTTGTTTTTCGTCTTTTGATGCCCAAGATTTGGCGATGAGCAAGATGTGGGCTTGAGGGACTCACTCTCTTTCGACCAAATTGTAGGCAGTCTCCTATAACCCTCTCACTGAACCACTCAGTGTGCATCTAGTGTGGGTTCATCTTCCCAATCTCCCCCTTCATTTTTTGGGAGAATACTTGTTTTGAGGCCATCAACAACGCTATTGGCCATTTCTTAAAGGTGAATGATATCACAACTGCTATGAGTCGCTCAACCTTTTATCGCATCTTGGTTGGCATTAACATTTCTGCACCTCTTTTGGGGGATGTGGTTCAGGGTTGGGGATAGACCATGTACTCAATTCTATATTATGAGGGCCTCCCCATTCAATGTCAATGGTGCTTTTATATTGGTCATTTGACAATAGATTGTTCTCTCTTGCATCGAAAAGGTGCTGCCACTTGGTGGAAGGGTGCTAATGATGCTCATTTGACCTTTTTGGCTTCTAACTCTTCCTCTAGTTACTCTTCACAGACTGATAATGACTCCCCTTAGGATGACACTCTTGTTATTGATTTGGCCTCCTCAGATCTGTTGGACATGACTCCACCTCCTACTGCTTGTGCGACCACCTCTATTTGTGTGGACCCTTCTTCGAATGCTGATACCGCTCCTCCAACCTTTGGTTGACGATGTGAAGCCTTGCCAACACTCTACCTCTGATGCTGATAGTCTCACAAAGAGGGTTCCACCACTTTCTCCCTCTTGTGGTGGAGACCCTAATGATAATACATCACTTGGATGGTTGTTTGTCGACGTATCAAAAATTGTTTCACAGTCTCTCACCCTCCACCCCACGCTATGGGTGAGTTGTCTACCCACTCTTGATGCGGGTTACTAGTTGTTCTACTAGTGTGTTGTTAATGGTTAGTTTTTGACCTTGCTGTAAATGACCTTTTTGGTCTGTCTTTGTAAGGGCCAACAACCTTGTTTTGTTGCTTTTTAATGTTAAAAAATAGGATTAAAACACATGTCACAATCTTGTCTAATCCTATCCCTCAACCTTGCCTTTATAATTTAGGCATCCTATGTGCATTTCATATTCAATAATCAATTCAAGCACCCCTCAAACAAACTATTCTTGTCATTCTCTATTGTGGAAGGATACTTTTATTTTGCAGGTGATCTTGGGGCGTGGGGAGTTCACACTCCAACTACTACATGGCATCAAAGGTCTAGTGTTGCAAAATCCTATTTGGATATGATGGACATCATTAATCTTGAAAATCTTGTTGGGTGTATTTTGGCTTAAGGACCTAACCGTTGAATCCAAAGCATTAAGGAAAGTTAGAAATGACTTTTGTTTCATCAAAATCAGCTAGCATATTGGGCCAAATCTCCTTGGGTTTCAAGTTGGCAGAGGGTTGTCTTGGGGCCTTTGAGATTTTTTATCATTTTCATAGATATGTAATTGCATGGACATGTACCTAGCCATACTATGCTATAATTATGTGTAGTTAGCTCAATAAAATGTTTTGTTATATACATGTGGCATATTCCTCTCTAGTCAATGTCATTTTTGCATCCCTTGTACCCTCATATGCTTTCTCTATGTAGACATCATACTTTCTATGTTATCTTCTCCATGTTTTTGGTATGAAATTAATTTTTAAATATTAAAAAAATAATATTGTTTTCATCAACTCGTTGGTTATACAAGTGCTTGGCTAGGTTTTTCCATCCCTTGTTAAAATACCAAAATTTTTCTTGTTAGAAGAGTTTCTTTCTATACGAGTCTTTCTTAGGCTGATTCCATGCTTATAAACAAGATCTCCAAACTAGAGGGGACATTGACTCTAAAGAGAGGACGCTTAGTACATTATTTTCCAATTTGAAATTTTATCTACAAATAGAATTTGAGATCTAACATCACAGACCATGTGATATCAACGATATTGTTGTTACATTGGAGACTTTCAAAAGATCAAGTGTGGAGTTGCTACATCTAGTAGTTGTTTCATAGCATTAAAGATTTGCCTTCTATTTACATATGCATCACAAGTCTTAATGCAACTAAAAATATAAATGATATTTGTCTTAAAATTAATCCATATAGAACACACCATAAGATAGGAATTTTTGTTTTAAAATGGATAAACATTCTATTTAAGAAAATAAAAAATTATAATCATTAAAATCAAATCAAATCTACATTTTAAATGGAAACATGCCCATATTTTTTTCTAATTTCTTTAAACTTTATATTACAGAAGTTAAAAAAGATTTTTTCCCTTTCATGAACACACTGAACTCCTGTAATACTGCCATTATAGTCTCTACATATAATAACAAACAAAATATGTTTAAATTTATAAAATTATAAATTCTACAAGGAGATTATTTTGTAGGGCAGCTGGCCTCTTTCACTCTCACAGCAAACCCACATACAAAAATATTCGAGAGATAGAAGTCTGAGAGACATAATACAATGATTTAAAAAATGACAGTAATAAGTTCTCTTAGAAAGTTATGGCGATAGAAACGCATCATCAAGCTTGCAAAACACAAAATAATAATATAAACAGCCATTTGCCCAAATAATACAATTCAGTTTGGCAGATCATTCATTCATCACCTCCACAACCTCTTTCTCTTCTTAAATATCATCTCCATTTCTCCCTGCATTTTCCTCCTTAACACTGAAGAAAGTTCCACAAATTTTCTTTGTAGAATGATAATTATAGACCAGAATGCCCAACTACCTCTAAAGCAGGCATTTTGGCAATTGCAACTACCTTTCCCAACTACTATTCCATCTACTATTCCATGTGAATGTGACTTTTATGAACCATCTTTATGCTCACTTATTTATCTTATGCCCCACAAACAACTTATTATCGTCACAGGATAATAAATAAACAAAAGTGTTCATAGAATCATGTACAATGCAAAACCAATATTGTTTTATAAAGTGTTTTGATTAAATATTAAATGGTTTAATATAGTTTCTTTTTATATTCAAGGAATCAGTATCATGTGAGTTGGGTAGATTGGATCTTTTTTGAAGTTGAAGGTTCTTTTATAAACTACAGTGTGTCTTTTCTTATAATTGTGGTGGGATGGGTTAGACCTTATGACCTCGCGCTCTATAGCTAATGGAACCAGTTTCTAGTACAATAGTTTAGATAAAATGAAAATTTTATATTTATGCATTAAAGTGATAAATAGTTGTTTTATTTTTATATCATAAAATATATTTTTCTTCAAGTAATTGTACTATTGTTATTCAAGATCAAATCTACTCTACTTAAATATATCACCTAATTCATTGGTCAAAAGGTTAAAGGAGTATTTTCACCTAATCTACAATCAAACATGTTCAATAGTGGTTAATATTTATCCTTTAGAGTCATGTCCACAATCCATAATGTTAGATCTTCTCATTTTTGAATTAAAATGTGTGAAAATTTTCATCAACCCAATCCATTATTAGGATGAAAGAAAAAGCTAGAGAATAGAAGTGGATCTTGAGGACTTAAACTATCTTGCTTTTGCATCATCATCCTTACCAAATGAATTCAATGCTTAAACTACAACCCTTAATAAAAATTATCTATAATTATTAAACTTTTAAATATTTATTAATTTTTTAATTAATTATTTTATTTAACAATATTATAAATAAATAACTTGTTTGTAAACAACAATGGTTTATTTGATTGAATTCCAATGAATGGAAAGATCACCTGGACTAATAGAAGGAAATGTTTTGTTCATATAAGGGTCAGATTAGACAGATTTTTCTTAAACCCACAGTGGGTTTTAGAAAAGGAATGTTTCAACTCTTCAATTCTTCCATTAACAGGTTCAGATCATTTTGCTTTGGAATTGGATATTCCATCTATCACTTCAGCTTTTAAACCTAGGTTATATTTCAAAATTGAACGAATGTGGTTCAGAGATCAGAGCTTTTTTTGGCCGCTACTCAAGCAATGGTGGTCTGAAGCCCCCTATGTGAAACGATCTAGAATGTTTCAACTTTCTATAAAAGGCTAGTCTTCATGAAATCCAATATAAAGCATTTGAATGCAACAATCTTCAAAAACATTTTTCACCAGAAAGAGGTCTTACAACAACAGATTGAAAGTATTAACAATCATGTTATTCACAATACTCTAACTTCACAAGTTTATGAATTACAGAAAAAACTTAATTTAGAGCTGGATGAAACTCTGTATAAGGAGGAAATCTATTGGCGGTAGCACTCTAGAGAGCTTTAGTTAAGAGAGAGATAGAAACACAAAGTTTTTTCATGCTTCTGCTAAAATCAAGAGACATCAAAATTTGATTTTCAGATAAAAAATTTGCAGGGTCAAAACCTCAAAGAATAGAAAAACATTCAAAAGGAAGCCGTCTCCTTTTTTCACAGTTGTTATCAGCTAATGAGCAGAGATCAATATCTATTTTAGTTCAGAGGTTCTTGATAGCATCCCAAAATTGGTATTAGAATCAGACAATCAATATTTGTTAAAACCTCAATCTTGAAGAAGTTAAGGCAACAATATTTGCAATGGCCTGAAAGAAATCTTAGATCAAAGAGTCATATTTTTTTCTCTTGAATCTCATCATTTAATTTGGGCACTCAATAAAAGTGGTTGGTACAATGTCAAACAGGGTTACCAATCTTTAAAAAGTACTGAAGGGCATGTCTTAGAGGAAGTATTCTTTTTCTTGGCATGATGTCATCCTGCCAAAGGCGGGATCCCTCACCTAGCTAGCTTTAAATAACAAAATCCTGACAAGTTATAGATTATCCAAATTGGGCATTGCTAACGAATTCAGCTGTATTTTATGTGGAGCTGAGAATGAAACCACATATCATCTTCTAGTAACCTACCCTTTTTCACAAGAATATTGGCAATGACTTGTTAATAATTTAAAGTGGTGTGACCCGTTACCAAACACATTCAAAGGCTTATTGGCCCCTACTACACAAGGATTCATTGCAAATTTCTCTAGCAATAGTTTCTTGGAGTATCTAGTGGGAAAGGAATAAGAGGATCTTTAGGAAAGAACATCTCTCACCCGATAAAGTTTGTAAACCGATTGAGAAAACAATTTTAGAGAATATAGTTATTTATGTATACCTCCAAAACCAAGACCATATCTTCTACATTCTTGTCCATAGACTGTCATATTTTAAATGATCGAGTTTTTGTTCATATCTGGGAACTCTCATTAAAAAACCTTCAGACCTCAATCAGATCTAAGGAAAAATGGAAACCACCTCTTGTAAGTGTCGTGAAATTGAATTTTGATGGAGCCTCTAAAGGTAATCCAGGAAGGTCAGGTGCAGGGTGCGTGATCAAAGACAGTCAGGGTATGATCTTGGGGGTTGTGGCTAATAAAATCCCTTATAGGACTAATAAGTTGGGAGAGGAAAAATATTTATTATTTGGAATCAAATTAGCAATAAAACTGAATGTTAAAAATATCCATATAGAGAGATACTTGAAGATTATGATTTTTTCTCTAATAACTAAGAAAGTAGTCAATTGGCAGTCGGAGCATGTGCTTCTGCAGGTTTGGAAGCTGCTTCTCCAATTTGAGGAATACAAAGTTGGTCGTTGTTAGAGAGGCCAATCAAATGGCAGACTGGTAGCCAATTTTGCATTCAGTCTAGAATAAGAAAATCATTCCTTTGTTCTTGAAGAATTTTTATAGAGGATCACTAGTAATAAAAGTTTGGAAAATTCTCCCCAATTGGTCGCAGAAGTTGTGTTGGCAAATCAATCAAATTAAAAAAGTTTTATTTTGGTTTGGTTAAATGGTTGAGTCGGTTAAATTGTGGACTCAAAGAATAGAGTCGACAAGAGGAAAGCATTATAGGGAAGGGAAATGGGAAAAAATTCACGTGTGTCGGGTTGAAGACATCACCTCTTCATTATCGCCATGGAAAATTGTTTTGACAAAATGATTTCAGTGTTAAGTGTTATGATAGAGAGCATGACCTGTTTGGTGTAGGGCTGTCGGTTCTGTGATTTTGTGTAGTCAATTCTGAAATATGTAAGGATCAAGGATGGTATTCTATTGGGCTAGATTCCTATTTTCAAGGTTGCTTTCATCTCTCCAGGAGATGGTTGTATATGTAAATAGTTGTAGTCAAAGACTATGTCTGATAATGTTTTGCTTCAATATGGGATGGTAGCTTGGTGGGTTTTGTAAATAGTTGTAGTCAAAGATTATGTCTGATAATGTTTTGCTTCAATATGGGATGGTAGTTTGGTGGGTTTTGTAAATAGTTGTAGTCAAAGATTATGTCTGATAATGTTTTGCTTCAATATGGGATGGTGTTTACCTGCCGGGGTAACCTAGTTTACTGGTGCATAGACGTTGTACGAAAATACAAATACATAAGATAGATCATAATATTTATTAATCATTCGTAATTTCAGTACATTTACAATAGCATCTATCCCCATCTCTCCGAAGAGAAAGTACATTGCTTATATAAAACCTGAAGGGGTGTGACCAACCGTCACCACCGATTCCCAACCGCTGTCCGGTAGTAACTAAGTACCATCGGCTACACATAATACAACCAACACAACATAAAGTAAGTACTACGGCTAACATCATCCCCCCTAAAGAAAAGCCATCTCCGGATGACAACAAAATATCTGGGACAGAACAAGATAGGAATGATGAACCACGTACAAGAACCAAAACATGCTGCTCAGTCTTAACCTCTACCAAGTGCTGCAAATCTGCTGCTCAAATGATACTGCCTCCAACCACTCTGTCCTTAATAGCCATGTTGCCTTCTTCACACCCAATTACTGGGTACACTGAGTCAAGTCTTGCTCTACTGCCTCCAACCTGGTGGTCAGCTCCTCCTGAGCTCTCTGTGCATCCACCATGCCAGCCTCATGTCCAGCCAAGACATACTCCTCAAAGTGTAGTACCTTGCCACCGCTCTCGCCACCACTGGCGCGTGGACAATCAATGCTCGCAGCATCTCCACGTATCATCTGCTCAACCTGTGTGTTCACAACCTCCAAATCCATCTTCGTCGGTGGCTTATGGCTTCCCCTCCAACGCTTAGCTTCAAACTTCTTTCTCACCGAGTGGAACAAACCCAACGCTTACCGTGACGGCACGGGTACCCCAAACTCTATTATGGTGTGCCTCAAAAATAAATGGGGGTCTGGGGGCAATGCTCCTAGCGGGGTCGAGGGGCAGCGCCCCAGGCGGGGTCGAGGGGCAGCACCAAGACCAATTTAGCACTTTCAAACCCACACAAAAGTCCATGGCGCACACCGTTTTTGTGATTTTCGTCCGATGCCATACTCTTTCTACCAACGGCTTACGGTGCCTATGCAAATGGCCAATAATTGTCTTCTTTGTCCTTATACACTAACCATTTTGAATCCCTAACTGCCAAGTCGTACGGTCACTATTCATCCACGGTGGAGAAAAAAATAGTGTGCATCTACTTCCCTTGCCGTACGGTCAGTGTCTTATGATATGTACGATTGCTACTCCTGTTGCCCTACTCCGTACGATACCCACCCGAGCTGCCGTTCGTAAGACACTGCCCCTGTACGGTGCCCTTCTTCCTCTCAGAGATGCCAAGGGAAATGTCTTGAAAAAATCTGCAACTTGTCTGGTTTTATATGGCAAGCGTATGGCACTGTCTGGTATCACCGCGGATACTACCGCCAATACTCCCCAGTCTCCTCTACAACACAAATCCCGCTACTCTCTTCTTCTCATCCCTTCTTTCTCTTGGCTTGATTCGAACTCGGGCAATACCGCTTCCAAACTCTAAGCAGAAGCAATATGCTACAAGTTAGCATCCCATAAGTCCCCATCCAGTGCAATCAAGTCGACGGTGGGAGCCACCGAACGGTTACTTCCCCGTTGGTGTCATCACCGTCGGTGACAGTCACCGTCGGTGTCATCACTGTCCGGTGACTTCACCGTCAGTGTCGTCACCGTCGGGTGACTTCACCATACAGTGATGTCACCGTTGGGACTTTCTCGTACTATGCCGGTTCTTTTTTTTTTTGTATTTTTTTATTTTACATTTTTTATTTTTTCTTTTTCGTTGTCTGTATGGTCGCCCTGACCCGTATGTTATCAGGTCGTACTGTGCCGTATGGACCTCTTTTTTTTTTTTATTTAAATTTTTTAATTTTTAATTTTTTTTTTTAAATGCCTAATCTAATTAGCTTCCGGGTGCCTCTCCGATCGTCCGTCCAGCCTCTCTGGTTTCTTGG
>MU224186.1:1911748-1936839 GCA_018584345.1 Thuja plicata
CTTGATTACCGATAAGAAGTAAAACTTATTTACCGATACTCAATAAATATGCAGAGTATACCAATCAATCCAGAAATGCATATGTGAAATGTAAAATAATAAAGTAATAAACCATACACACATAACATATGGATTTTAACGTGGAAACCCTGTTAAGGGAAAAAACTACTGGGATCAGTACCCCAAATTTTCACTCTTCTGAAGTGAGCCCTGTTAGGAGCCAAACCTATTAAAGGTTACAAATACATGGTTAAGTGCAACCTTGTTAGAGGATTTTTATACATAGGTTGTCACTTAGTATCTGGCATCTACACTACCATCCTTGAGTCAGCCTTTAGACTATCAATAGGCTTTATGCTAATCTTACTACCATCCTTGAATCAGCCTCCTTCTTAGACTGTCAATAGGCTTTAGGTAAGACCGATGCTACTATCATGAATCAACATTTTTGGTAATCTGTTAGGATATACCTCAATTATAGAAGACGGTTAAGTCCTGCTCTGTTAAGAGACTTAATGCTTCAATGCTTAAACTGAAACACAATGACCTATTTCTAATGCAACTTTGAATTGCAGATATCTAGATCTATTTACGTACAATAGCTCTCTAATCAATGTATCAATTCAATTCCTTTGTGCTTCACACTTTCTGCTCTGTGATGCTGTGCTTCACTGTTCGTCAGTGTCTGCAGAATTCTTCAGCTCTCCCTTAGCTTGATTGATCATGACTGTATGAAGTTTATCCTTCACCAGTTTCTCTTCAGCATCTTCTTTTAATTCACTCCCCCGTGTATCTGATTTCTTGCGGAAATGAATTATGCTTGTCTCTTATATAGACATGATATTCCTTAATTCTTGATTCTTAGCATGAAAAACAATCCAGCCAATTTGATTTACAGCTTTAACTCCTAATTTATCTCATAGTTATCTTCTTGCCAACTGTATAAATCAATTGCTTAACTGTGGTTGAATAAAACAAATAAAACAATCAGTTAAGTCTATCCTTAAGCTCAGCCAACTAGATAATTTGTCATTCTGAACTCTCTGTTCCATTGGTCAATTCTGCAATTCCTCGTCGGTGACAACTGCCAGTTCCGTCGGTGTAACTTCAGTTAGCTTCGAGATCTCCGTCTGTCAGGCATCATTGAATCTTTCTCATCAGGCAACTCTATTTTCTTGTTCGTCGGGCA
This sequence comes from Thuja plicata, assembly GCA_018584345.1. NCBI lineage: Eukaryota > Viridiplantae > Streptophyta > Pinopsida > Cupressales > Cupressaceae > Thuja > Thuja plicata. Next base: position 1,912,938 of record MU224186.1, read on the forward strand.
TCCTGTGATTCTGCTTCATCGAGTAACATTGTCTTCTGCTTGTCGGACATCACTGTGACTTTATATCTATCTTTACCGATGGTGTGCACTCAGTCGGTGTGGTCTGTCACTTAGTGAATACTTGACTTTTATGCATTGCTGAAAGCATAATCATTGTTCCATTGATTCTATGAAGTCTTTGGCATTATGTACATGACCGTACAAATGATATCAAGTTGACATCAATGACAATACAAACCATTAACTGATTTATTGTCTTGCATCATCTTCAACTTAACATTATCAAACATTCAATCAGTTACATGTCATCAATGGGTAGGATTATGATTAAGGATAATGGTTAGGATTAGAGTTTATCATTAGGGTGAGTATTATGTTTATGGTTTACATCATGGTTAGGGTTGGGAAAATGACTACGATTAGGGTTGCGGATTATGGTTATATTTAGAGTGAGGATCGTAGTTTATACTGAGATAAACATTAGAGTTAGGATAAAGGTTTATGTTGCATTTAGGATAATGATAAATGTTAGGATTTGGATTATGAAATTTTTTCTAATGAGACAATATTAAAATCAAATACTTAATTGTTATTTTTTGGTTTACATCATGGTTAAATTTAAGGAAATGCATAGGGTTAATATCACGGTCAAGGTTAGGGTAAGGGTTAAGATTAGGATTATGGTTATGGTTAGTGTTAGGATCAAAATTTGGGTTATGGGTAGGATTACGATTAAGGATTATGGTTAGGATTAGAGTTTATCATTAGGGTGAGTGTTATGTTTATGGTTTACATCATGGTTAGGGTTAGGAAAATGACTATGATTAGGGTTGAGGATTATGGTTAGGGTTAGGATTATGGTTAGAATTTGAGAGAGGATTGTAGTTTATACTGCGATAAACATTAGAGTTAGGATAAAGGTTTATGTTGCATTTAGGATAATGATACATGTTAGGATTTGGATTATGAATTTTTTTCTAATGAGACAATATTAAAATCAAATACTTAATTGTTATTTTTTTGGTTTACATCATGGTTAAATTTAAGGAAATGGTTAGGGTTAATATCATGGTCAAGATTAGGGTAAGGGTTAAGATTAGGATTATGGTTATGGTTAGTGTTAGGATCAAAATTTGGGTTATGGGTAGGATTACAATTAAGGATTATGGTTAGGATTAGAGTTTATCATTAGGGTGAGTATTATGTTTATGGTTTACATCATGGTTAGGGTTAGGAAAATGACTATGATTAGGGTTGAGGATTATGGTTAGGGTTAGGATTATGGTTAGAATTAGAGTGAGGATCGTAGTTTATACTGCGATAAACATTAGAGTTAGGATAAAGGTTTATGTTGCATTTAGGATAATGATAAATGTTAGGATTTGGATTATGAAATTTTTTATAATGAGACAATATTAAAATCAAATACTTAATTGTTATTATCAATATTAGAAAATAATTTTAAAATCATTTAATAATTTAATTTAGTATTGGATAAAATGTGTACAAATTTTGTAAATATTTACAAAAATGTATTTAAATATATCTGCTACACATTGAATGTTTCATATACAGTATGCACTTCAAATATATATTTAATGCCACACATTTTAGAGAATCATTGACAAAATATATGGTATTATTAACTAAAAGTATTACAAATAAAAGTCTTGTCTTTGGCACAATTATCTTTGTAAACATTGACATTGTTACAACAACAATATTTTGAATTGTTTGAAAATTGAATTTAGTAGTGGATAAAATGTGTAGATATTTTGGAAAAAAAATTTAAAAAAATTTCATATATTATTTTTATAGATTTACCATTTTATGTATATTTTCTACAAATCTACTTCAAAAATATATTTAATGGCACACATACACTTCAAAAATATATTTAATAGCCCACATTTTAGGAAACCACATATATAATAATTTATATTGACAAAATATAGTTTGTTATTATATTAAGTGGCGAAGGACCTCAACCCATTATAATTATAATAAAAAAATATAAATAAGTCTTATAGATCAAGTCACCTAAACAACACCAAAACACAAGAGTTTATAAACAATACATACAAGGGATATTAAAAAGTTTAGAAACAACGATCTAAAAACTATATAGATAACACTTCATTGTAATGGTGGAAATACAATACAAATTCCTCACTGATGAGAATGGTATTGTGACCTTTATTTTCATATTGACCGTGATATTATTCTTTCAAAAAATCTAAAAATGCAATAACTTTTGTTTATGTCTCCTTAACCTTTCTAACAACATCTTCCATTTTCAATATTTCTAGTTCTTAATCATTTTCAATCATTAAGGTTGTGTTTTCAATGTCTTTAAGAATTTTGCTGCAACACTCTAAAACATATCTTGCATATTTGTCAATATGGGTTTCAAAAAAATCATTTGAATTCATAGAGGAATTTGGGATTGCAACAATGATTTCTAATTCATTTTGTGAAAGATCCATATTTGCAAAATTATTTGTTGAATATCAAAAAAGTAAAATTAAGGTTAGTATTTAAGAATTATGAGAATAAAAATATCCATAAATAATGAGAAAATAAACAATCAAAGACTAAGCCACACAAGGATAAAGTACACTCTTCCTCTCCTTATAAAGAAGACCCCACATCCTCTTCTAAAGGGGAGTCACATAAGAAAGAGAAGAGCTTACTTGTGCATATTCAATAAGAATAGACATGAATTACACCATTTTTATAAGATGCATATTGATGAATTGCAACATCTTCTCGAGAAGAATAGAATCAGTCCACCTTCAAGAATGTCTAATTTAGCTTCTTCTTCACAACAAACATAATTTGACAAGGAAAATGAGCCACACTTTTGGGACAAGTAAGAACAAAGGTAAAGCTCTTTGGCTAATTTAAGTCATTATTTAGGGAGACGACTTATAGATTCAGGAGCTTCTCATCATATGACATCGTCATAGTCTATGTTCTCTTCATTTGAGTCTTGCAACATGCCATCAATTTTGATGGGAAATCACACATATATGAATGCGATTGGGAAAGAATCCATTAATATTGGGGAGGGCACCTTCAATGATGTATAATGTGTACCTCACTTAACCAATAATCTTCTTTCCATCTATCAAATCACTCATGGTGTAGTAAGGAAGACTATGGAGTTCACGCTTGATTTAATTATTATTAGAGATTTGGAGAGTGGAGCTATCATTTCTACTAGGGTGGTGGATCATCCATCCTAGTTGTACTATTTTGCAGAATTTATTCCTATTGATGATTGTGATTCTTCATATGATGATCACACTTCTAGTGTGGATAACAATCTTGAGGATAAATTTGGCTACTTAAACTTGAGCATACTCACATGTGATCAAGTTCTTGACCCTTTCATTCCATATCCTCCTATTGAGATCACATATAGAATTGTTCCTAATGATGATTATGTTGCTATATTTTTTTCTTCTTGTGCTTAAGTGCAGTAGGATATACATTATCTTCCAGACACAGTTCCTTGGGACATTACTTGATAGATATTGCAAGTTTTTTTTGTGGAGTCCTATCTTGCAGATTTGGGAGACACTATTGATGATATTCATCTTATCTTTGATGGAGATGATCCTTCTTCAACTTTTGTGAGGGAACACTTGGAACCTCTTCTTCATTCTCTACATGATCATCCTTTATGGTTTGAAATGAGCGCGGATGCTTTTGACCAAAATTTGGAGGAGGTCTCTTTATCTTCAGAGGAGATACACGTGTCTTGGGATATTGTTCCGCATTCATCTCCACTAGATCCCGATTTGTATTTTCTTAGCAGTGTGGTAGACTAGTACACCTGATTTGGAGGGGGAAATTTTAGCATCAAAATGGCGACACTTGAGTAGTTTTTAGAGAATCCATCCATCTTGAGGCTTCTTCCTACATTTTCCTTTCTAGATTGGGGAGGATTTATTCATAAACCTTTGGTTTAGTTTCTTCTTAAGGGGAGGAATGTTGTTCAATGATCATGGAGCATCCTCTACATCCAGCTTAGAGCATATACCATTTGTAAACATTCTACATTGAAGGGGGCTACTTTGTCTCTCTTCTTGTCTCCTATGGGGGGAATATTTTTTCACCTGGGGTTTTGTACTTCTCATTCTTGGGTATGTGCAGGATCATGGTATACCAAGCTATGGCCTTAAGTGGCAATGAAAAATTAGAAAATTAGGGTTAGTCAACTTGACGTAAAAAGTTGGACATCTTATCAACCTTATGTGAAAATGTTGTAAGAATAGAATTTGTAGGAAATTTAATGTAGTTTCTAAACTACTAGCCCTTTTCTGAAAAAAAATTAATCTAATTGTTGAAAATTTTAGATTTCAATGCAGAGGTATGAAAATTTTAGGAAAAAGATAAAAAGTACGTGTATGTCTGACCACCTTAATCATAATCAAATGATGATATGTTTTCACAAGATTCTAGATATAAGTAGTAGACTCATGCCTGAATGTGACGCATATTTTTGTGTAATTTTTCATCAATTAATTAATTAATTATGAATCTTCTACAATGACTTTTTCAGAATAATAAAAGTCCCGTGTCTGACCACCTTAACTAATTCTAAACTTTACAAAATTGTTTTTTTTTTTTAAATTTTATTATAGTAGGCAAAGCATAGAACGTGACGCATGTTTCGGATTTCAAAAAAGTTAAACCATTTGAAAGTTATAGTTGTTTTTCAATCAGTATGTCAATCGGGACTTTAGAGGTAACTCAAATAGAAAATAAGTAATAAATACTTATTGAAATTGAAATTTGACAGCAATTATATTGATGGAAACTTGATAATCTACTTAAGAAACCCTTTTTGTTTCATCAATTTTGGGTGAAAAAAGGTCATCAGCTACATCGCCGAAGTCTGGAGGTAAGAGGAAATATGATAAAAATGTTTTTTGGGTTGACCATCCACGTTTGGCATTGCAAAGTCAAAACCCGAGGCAAATACCAAGGCTAATAAGATATGGGATAATATTGGATATGAGATATTATCGGATATGAGATACTAAATCAGATATGAGATATTAAATCAGATATGAGATAATATCGGATATGAGATATTATCGGATATCAGATATCTCCCGCCAAAATTTCACTTTCCATTTGAAATTTCAACATTTTCAATATTGATTTTAGTTTTTTATAGATTTCATATTTTATAATATTAATATTATACAAAAACTAAATGATAATAGCATTAGTATTAGATTATTATTATTTATATTAGTATTGTATAATAGTAGTATTATATTATATTAATATTAGTATGATATTTAGTAATATTAGTATTAATATATTATTATTATTATTCATATTAGTATTATATTATATTATATTATATTATATTATATATATTTCTATTATATTATATAAATTAGGATTATATTACTATTGTATAATAGTATAATATTAGTATTTTATTTATTATTATTTATATTATAATAATAATACCTAGGAGAGAGAGAGAGAGAGAGAGAGAGAGAGAGAGAGAGAGAGAGAGAGAGAGAGAACATNAATACCTAGGAGAGAGAGAGAGAGAGAGAGAGAGAGAGAGAGAGAGAGAGAGAGAGAGAGAGTACATCTTAGGGGATGCAAGGTGTCTTAGGGAGTCGTAGGACCCATTAATGACTCCTATGACTCCTTATGAACCCTTACAACCCCTTCAAAAGCCTAAGAGTACATCTTAGGGGTTGTAAGGTGTCTTAAGGGGTCCTAGGACCCATTAATGGGTCCTACAACCTGTGAACGGGTCATACAACCCCTTATAACACCTTACGACCCATTAAGAAGCCTAAGAGTACATCTTAGTGGTCGTAAGGTGTCTTAAGGGGTCCTAGGACCCATTAATGGGTCCTACTACCCCTTATGACACCTTTCAAACCATTAGAAAGCTTAAGCATACATCTTAGGGGTAGTAAGGTGTCTTAAGGGGTCCTAGCATCCATTAATGGCTCCTATGAACCCTTATGACACCTTACGACCTATTAGGAAGCCTAAGAGTACATCTTAGGGGTCATAAGGGGTCTTATGGTGTCCTAAAACACTATAATATGTCCTATGACCCCTTGAGATCCATTAATGTGTACTAGTAACCCTAATATGTATTCTTAGGGTTCCTAAGGGGTCCTAAGGTGTCTTAAGGGGTCCTAAGACCCATTAATGGGTCCTATAACCCTTATGACACCTTAGGACCCATTAGAAAGCCTAAGAGTACTTATTAGGGGTCATAAGGTATCTTAAGGGGTCTTAACATCCACTAATGGCTCTGAAGACAGAGTAATATGTCCTATGACCTGTTGAGACCCATTAATGTGTACTAGGAACCCTAAGATGTATTCTTAGGGTTCCTAAGGGGTTGTAAGGTGTCTTAGGGGGTCATAGGACCCATTAATGGGTCCTACAACACCTTATGACACCTTACGACCCATTAGAAAGCCTAAGAGTGCATCTTTGGGGCTGTAAGGTGTCTTAAGGGGTTGTAGGACCCATTAATGACTCCTACGACTCCTTATGAACCCTTACAACCCCTTAAGAAGCCTAAGAGTACATCTTAGGGGTCATAAGGTGTTTTAATAGGTCATAAGACCCATTAATGGGTCCTACGACCCCTTATGACACCTTACGACCCATTAGGAAGCCTAAGAGTACATCTTAGGGGTTGTAAGGTGTCTTAGGACCAATTATTGGCTCCTACAACCCCTTATGACATGTTACAAACCATTAGGAAGCCTAAGAGTACATCTCAGGGATCATAATGTCTCTTAAGGGGTCCTACCACCCCTAATGACACCTTATGACCTATTATAAAGCCTAAGAGTACATCTTAGGGTTTGTAATGTTTCTTAATGGGTCCTAAGACCCATTAATGGTCCTACAACCCCTTATGACACATAATGACCCATTATAAATCCTAAGAGTACATCATAGGGGTCGTAAGGTGTCTTAAGGGGTCCTAGAATTCATTAATGGCTCCTACAAACCCTTATGACACCTTACGACCCATTAGGAAGCCTAAGAGTACATCTTAGGGGTTTTAAGGGGTCTTATAGTGTTCTAAGACACAGTAATATGTCCTATGACCCCTTGAGAACCATTAATGTGTACTAGGAAACTTAAGATGTATTCTTAGGGTTCCTAAGGTGTCATAAGGTGTCTTAAGGGGTCCTAGGACCCATTAATGGTCCTACAACCCCTTATGACACCTTACAACCCATTAGGAAGCCTAAAAGTACATCTTAGGGGTTGTAAGGTGTCTTAAGGGGTCGTAGGACCCATTAATGGGTTCTACAACCCCTTATGACACCTTACAACCCATTAGAAAGCCTAAGAGTACATCTTAGGGGTCTTAAGGTGTCTTAAGGAATCCTAGGACCCATTAATGGGTCCTACAAACCCTTATGACACCTCATGACCCTATAGAGAGAGAGAGAGAGTACATCTTAGGGATGTAAGGTGTCTTAGGAGGTCATAGGACCTTTTAATGACTCCAATGACTCCTTATGAACCATTACAACCCCTTCGAAAGCCTAAGAGTACATCTTAGGGGTTGTAAGGTGTCCTAGGACCCATTAATGGGTCCTATGACCTTTGAATGGGTCCTACAACCGCTTATAACACCTTACAACCCATTAGGAAGCCTAAGAGTACATCTTCCTAGTTGTAAGGTGTCTTAAGGGGTCCTAGGACCCATTAATGGGTCCTACTACCTCTTATGACACCTTACGAACCACTAGAAAGCTTAAGCATACATCTTAGGGGTCGTAAGGTGTCTTAAGGGATCCTAGCATCCATTAATTGCTCCTACAAGCCCTTTTGACACCTTACGACCCATTAGGAAGCCCAAGAGTACATCTTAGGGGTCATAAGGGGTCTTATGGTGTCCTAAGACACTGTAATATGTCTTATGACCCCTTGAGATCCATTAACGTGTACTAGTAACCCTAAGATGTATTCTTAGGGTTCCTAAGGGGTCATAATGTGTCTTAAGGGGTCCTAGGACCCATTAATGGGTCCTACGACCCCTTATGACACCTTACGACCCATTAGAAAGCCTAAGAGTACTTATTAGGGGTCATAAGGTATCTTATGGGGTCTTAACATCCATTAATGGCTCCTAAGACAGAGTAATATATCCTATGACCCATTGAGACCCATTAATGTGTACTGGGAACCCTAAGATGTATTCTTAGGGTTCCTAAGGGGTTGTAAGGTGTCTTAAGGGGTCCTAGGACCAATTAATGGGTCCTACGACACCTTATGACACCTTACGATCCATAAGGAAGCCTAAGAGTACATCTTCAGGGATGTAAGGTGTATTAAGGGGTTGTAGGACCCATTAATGAATCCTACAACTCCTTATTAACCCTTACAACCCCTTAGGAAGCCTAAGAGTACATCTTAGGGGTCATAAGGTGTTTTAACAGGTCATAGGACCCATTAATGGGTCCTACGCCCCCTCATGACACCTTACGACCCATTGGGAAGCCTAAGAGTACATATTAGGGGTCGTAAGGTGTCTTAGGACCAATTATTGGCTCCTACGACCCCTTATGACATGTTACAACCCATTAGGAGGCCTAAGAGTACATCTAAGGGGTCGTAACATCTCTTAAGGGGTCCTACGACCCCTTATGACACCTTATGACCCATTAGAAAGCCTAAGAGTACATGTTTCTTAAGGGGTCCTAGGACCCATTAATAGTTATACGACCCCTTATGACACCTTACAACCCATTATAAAGCCTAAGAGTACATCATAAGGGTCGTAAGGTGTCTTAATGGGTCCTAGCATTCATTAATGGCTCCTACAAACCCTTATGACACCTTACGACCCATTAGGAAACCTAAGAGTACATCTTAGGGGTTTTAAGGGGTCTTATGGTGTGCTAAGACACAATAATATATCCTATGACCCCTTGAGAACCATTAATGTGTACTATGAATCCTAAGATGTATTCTTAGGGTTCCTAAGGGGTCATAAGGTGTCTTAAGAGGTCCTAGGACCCATTAATGGTCCTAAAACCCCTTATGACACCTTACGACCCATTAGGAATCCTAAAAGTACATCTTAGGGTTTATAAGGTTTCTTAAGGGGTTGTAGGACCCATTAATGGGTCCTACGACTCCTTATGACATCTAACGACTGATTAAAAAGCCTAAGAGTACATCTTAGGGTTCTTAAGGTGTCTTAAGGAATCCTATGACCCATTGATGGGTCCTACAAACCCTTATGACACCTTACAACCCTAGAGAGAGAGAGAGAGAGACCCATTAGGAAGCCTAAGAGTACATCTTAGGGGTCTTAAGGTGTCTTAAGGAATCTTAAGACCCATTAATGGGTTCTACAAAGCCTTATGACACCTTACGACCCCAGAGAGAGAGACCCATTAGGAATCCTAAGAGTACACCTTAGGGGACGTAAGGTGTCTTACAAGTCCTAGAACCCCTTATGATACCTTACGACCCATTAGAAACCCTAAGAGTACTTATTAGGGGTTGTAAGGTGTCTTAAGGGGTCTTAACATCCATTAATGGCTCCTAAGATAGAGTAATATGTCCTATAACCTGTTGAGACCCATTAATGTGTACTAGGAACCCTAAGATGTATTCTTAGTGTTTGTAAGGGGTCGTAAGGTGTCTTAAGGGGTCCTGGGACCCATTAATGGGTCCTATGACCCCTTATGACACCTTATGACCCATTAGGAAGCCTAATAGTACATCTTCGGGGCTGTAAGATGTCTTAAGGGGTTGTAGGACCCATTAATGACTCCTACGACTCCTTATGAACCCTTACAACCCCTTAGAAAGCCTAGGAGTACATCTTAGGGGTCATAAGGTATTTTAATGGGTCCTAGGACCCATTAATGGGTCCTATGACCCCTTATGACACCTTACGGCCCATTAGGAATCCTAAGAGTACATCTTAGGGGTTGTAAGGTGTCTTAGGACCAATTAATAGCTCCTACGACCCCTTATGACACCTTATGACCCATTAGGAAAACTAAGAGTACAAATTAGGGGTCATAAGGTCTCTTAAGAGGTCCTAGAGCCCCTTGTGACACCTTATGACCCATTAGAAAGCATAAGAGTACATCTTAGGGGTCATAATATTTCTTAAGAGGTCTTAGAACCCATTAATGGTCATACAACCCCTTATGACACCTTATGACCCATCAAAAAGCCTAAGTGTACATCATAGGGGTCGTAAGGTGTCTTAAGGGTCCTAGCATCCATTAATGGCTCCTACAAACCCTTATGACACCTTATGACCCATTAGGAAGCCTAAGAGAACATCTTAGGGGTTGTAAGGGGTCTTATGGTGTCCTAAGACATAATAATATGGCCTATGACCCCTTGAGAACCATTAATGTGTACTAGGAACCCTAATATGTATTCTTAGGGTTCCTAAGGGGTCATAAGGTTTCTTAATGGGTCCTACAACCCATTATGACACCTTATGAACCATTAGAAATCCTAAGAGTACATCTTAGGGGTCATAAGGTGTCTTAAGGGGTCCTAGCATCCATTAATGGCTCCTAAGACACAATAATATATCCTATGACCCCTTGAGACCCATTAATGTATAATAGGAACCCTAAGATGTATTCTTAGGGTTTCTAAGGGGTTGAAAGGTGTCTTAAGGTGTCCTAGGACCCATTAATGGGTCCTACGACCGCTTATGATACCTTACGATCCATTAGGAAGCCTAAGAGTACATCTTAGGGGTTGTAAGGTGTCTTAAAGGGTCGTATGTCCCATTAATGACTCCTACAACTCCTTATGAACCCTTACAACCCCTTAAGAAGCATAAGAGTACATCTTAGGGGTTGTAAGGTGTCTTAAGCGGTCAAAGGACCATTAATGGGTCCTACAACCTCTTATGACACCTTACAACCCATTAAGAAGCCTAAGAGTACATCTTAGGGATTGTAAGGTTTCATAAGGGGTCTTAGGACCCATTAATGGGTCCTATGACCCTTTATGACACCTTACGACCCATTAGGAAGCCTAAAAGTACATCTTGGGGGTCATAAGGTGTCTTAAGGGGTCCTAGGACCCATTAATGGGTCCTACGACCCCTTATGATACCTTACGACCCATTAGGAAGCCTAAGAGTACATCTTAGGGGTTGTAAGGTGTCTTAAGGGGTCTTACGAGCCATTAATAGGTCCTACAACCCCTTATGACACATTACAACCCATTAGGAAGCCTAGGAATACATCTTAGGGGTCGTAAGGGGTCTTATGGTGTCCTAAGACAAAATAATATATCCTGTGACCCCTTGAGACCCATTAATGTGTACTTGGAACCCTAAGATGCATTCTTATGGTTCCTAAGGGGTCATAAGGTGTCTTAATGGGTTCTACAACCCCTTATGACACCTTATGACCCATTAGAAAGCCTAAGAGTACATCTTAGGGGTCGTAACTTGTGTTAAGGCTTCCTAGCATCCATTAACAACTCCTAAGATACAATAATATGTCTTATGATCTCTTGAGACCCATTAATATGTACTAGGAACCCTAATATGTATTCTTAGGGTTCCTAAGGGGTCGTAAGGTGTCTTAAGGGGTCCTAGGACCCATTAATGGTCCTACAACTCCTTATGACACCTTACGACATTAGGAAGCCTAAGATTACATCTTAGGGGTCATGAGGTGTCTTAAGGGGTCGTAGGACCCATTAATGGGTCCTAAAACCCTTTATGACACCTTACAACCCATTTTAAATCCTAAGAGTACATCTTAGGGGTATTAAGGTGTCTTAAGGAATCCTAGGACCCATAAATGGGTCCTACAAACCCTTATGACACCTTATGACCCTAGAGAGAGAGAGAGAGAGAGAGAGAGAGAGAGAGAGAGAGCACTAAGTAAAATCCATCAAGTGACCAATTACATCAAAGAAGATCAACTATGAAGTTCTAAAACCTATAATGGTTCTCTAAATAACATGTGATTGTAATAGTCATAAAGGGCTAATATGCATTGTAAGTGGACCAATAGTGTCAAAGAGTGTCAAGGATTGTTTAGGGGTTACTAAGAGGTTAGAAGTGTTTAGAATAGGTCTCCAAGATGTTGGAAGACATTAGGAAGTTTATATTTTATAATTTTTGATTAGCTTTGAGTTGTTTTCATAGTTGAAAGATTCAGATTTTCAAACATAACGGTTACATTGTCTTTTAGTGGGAAACACATGCGTAGGAGTCTTTTGGTATTCCTCTTCAAATGTAACTACCAAGAAATGGTTGGAGTGGAAGAGGAATAAAGTCATTAAATGATAGTAGATTCCATTTTTTGTGGAGAGGATGCTGCAATGTATGAATTATTCTGTAAGAGGTAAATAAAGTTCAAATTTTCTAAAGGTCCAGTCTTGGTTTTTTATCACAGAAAATTGGGTGCTGTTGTGTGGGTCATATCTCCCAACTCAAGCATTAGATCTTTCTCATCCTAGAGTATGTTTTAGAGAACCTAATTTTTCCCATCCTCACTGGAGGGATTTTTCATATATTGTTTTATTCCAAAGTTATTCATGACAAAGTATGGGTCTATGCAAAGGGTAGCGATAGGACAGTTTTGGATAAATTTTTAAGATGCATGCACTAGTGCTTAGTGCCTTTGCATTATATACCTCCTAGGTATTATTGTTATAATATTAATACTAATGTTAATATAAAAACATTAATATTATAAAAAATGATATCTATAACAGTGATTAAAAACTAAAAAAAAAATTTGAAAATAACATGGAATGAAAAAGTTTGAAATTGCAAATGTTGAAACTTTAAATGGAAAGCAAAATTTTGGCGTAAAAATCTAATATCCGATTTCAAATCCGATATCTGATTTTAAATCTGATATCCGATTTCAAATCTAATATCTGATTAGGCTTGTGCATTGGCTTTTGGTTTGGCCATGTGTACTGACACCTAAGCCTACTAAAAAGTCAACACGCTTTTTAGCGCATTTTTGGACAAGTGAAAAGAGGATTTTTTTCACATTGCCACTTTTTGGCATACCATGATCCTGCACATGCCCTCTTATTTGAGAGTTCTTTTGTATTTCCATCTCTCTTTTAGTGGGGAGTTTTCTCCCATGTGGTTTTCTCCCTTTCTCTTCTTGTGATATATTGCATTTGCATTTGTACATGGGTACCTAACATGGTCTAGTAGTTGGGACCCATCTTGCATTGTTAGCTTTTTTACATTTTCCCTAAGTTGCACTTAAGGGGGGGATGTTGGTGTAATTAAGGTATTTTACCTTGGTTATTTCTCACCTATGTCCTAATTACACTTTACTTAAGTTTAGTTAGGGAATTTCATAGGAGTCATTGGAGCATTTCCACTTTAGGTGGACTTATCATGCTATTATTTTATTACATCCACTTATAGTGGATGGAATTTTCCACCTTAGCTGGGTGATTCTCCTTTTGTGGTCTTGTTACTTTGTCACTCTCCACCTTTGTTTGATATGTTACACATAATTTATTACACATTGGAGGATGATCCACCTCTAGGGGATATGTGATTCCACCTTGGGTGGGTGACAAGTTGTTTCTTGATTATCATGTAATGAAAAAATGACACTTTTCATTCTCCCACTCACTCCTTTGTACTCACCTTGGCTATATAACTAAGGCTCTCCTATGTACTATAACCCATTGTATCTATTGTATTGTATTCTTGGCGTGAATACAATTTATTTGTATCATATTCATTCTCTCTTTTTATTGCACTTTCCATTGCTTCTAGATCTTGGGTGGCTACGTTCATAGTCAAATCTTACATATATTAGTTTTTCTTATAGAGATTTAAAATTGGGTCTATAATGATAACCCAATGGTTTAAATAGTTAATCTTATTTATTAGAATGTTCTTTATCAGGTTAGTTTAGATAATAAAATAAAATAAATATTGTTGATGAATTTTTAGTGAATAAATCTAGTTATCTATTTATGGGTAGTTATATTCCCATAGGTAATTTTCACAATAGAAAGAAAGACTAATATTTTATTCAAATCAAAAATCATTTCTGTAACTATTTTTTTGTGCCAAACCAATTTCATGTTATCAAAGCATGCTTAATATTGTGCATGTTTGAGTAACCTATTGTTGTGAATAAGGTATTTTACCTTACTAGTTCATTAGTGAATCTTTTTTACATACTTAACTCCCAAGAATCTTTATAGGAGTTTTGATTAAGTAAAAACATGTTTTTGAAGGACCCAAAACCTTTTACAAAGATCTTAAAGATAAACCATTAAAAGCATAAAAGAGTTTGTGCCATAGAACCCAGGACCAAAAGCATAAAGGAAATGAACATCAACTACCAAAATACAAAAGGCTACGACAAAAGAAACAAAATAGGACAGCGCAACAAAAAGATAGGACAACAGAAAAGGACAACTAGATACTTTTCATTAGGTCCTTAGCCTGGACCACCATTATTTACTTCTGATCAGTAGAATCCTTCAGTTTTTCGATCTCCTTATCTTCTTTAGTATCAATCTTCCTTGTGCTCGCCCATGTGTGCTTACCAGGTCCCATAGCCTCCTTCAGATTCTTCACCTCCTTCTCTACTTTAGTTTGCTCAATATTTTCAACCAGTATCTTGGCATGACCAGAATAGGCTTTGAGGCTGCACAAGCTGTGCTCCCCAATCTTCCTCATAGAATCTTATATTTTATCCATTTTGTTATGCAAATGACAAGCCAACCCTTATAATCCCCATAAGTAATCTTGGCCTGCAACTCTTTCAAGATTTTCTCTAGATTAAAAACCTTATCAACTAGAGGAGCATAAGCATCCACATTGCTGACCACATCCCTCATTTCCTCAAGACACTCATCAAAATTTTTTTCTCCTATGGTCATCTTCTTGAGGAGGTTGATATCACACAACAAATTATGCATTTGGGCTTTGACCATGCCGACAACATCCATCAACTTGCACAGAGTGCAGGAGAAATCCACAAGGAAATTTTTACCCTTACTCACCTCGCTATCTCCACTTTTCTCCTTATCAATCTCCTTGTCAGTAGTCACCTTAGTCCCAAGACCATCTTTGTCAATTATTCCCACAATATCATCTACAATCTGGTTGGCTTCTTTCAGGTTTTCCTTCTCCATCTCTAGAGTATTCTGGTCTTCACCCAAATTTCCTACATCCCCATCCAAATGCTCATCTTCCCTAATCTCCTCACCAATTGTTTCCTCATTTCTCTTCCTCTTCTCATAGTTTTCTTCCTCCTTAGAAGAAATGCCAATATTCTTCTTATGAGGTCTTTTAGTATTCACATTCATTCTCTTCAGTATGCTCATCTATTACAGAATATTCTACAACATTCTTTCCTTGCTTTTTCTTAGAAGAGACCCTTAAATTTAGTCTTTTTGATATTTTTCACCTCAGAAATCTCCTCCTCATCATCTTCAGTTTCTTCATCATCATTCAGCTCATCATCCTCATCCCCTTCAGTCTTATCTTCATCCCTAACTCTACCCTTAAGGAAGGGTTTTTCCACCATTTTAGTTTTCAGGAGGTCGAACACTAGAAGCATTAATCCCTAATGCGAGGCATGGTCCCCTTGAGGGTCCTTTTATATACTTTTAATAGTAAAATCCAAAGAGCTCAATAGATAGAAAGGAAAACTAAATTTCTCATCATGTCTAAAATGGTTAAGCAACATAAAATGGTGGCCATTAGCTCAGGTAAATCTACCATCAAGTGTAATGTAGTTAATAACACTATACAAGACAAACCTCCATGACCAAGATATACGCTTCGGGTTGTGGTAGGAAGTATCTGCTTTAACCAGCCACTTTTTTTCCATCTCTGTATCTCAGAACCTCTCCGAATCCTTATCCAAAATAATCCCATCTCTGTAGAATTTCAGCTCCTCCATACTCATACTGGTAGCTTCAACAATGATCTCCTTTGTAACCTCCATATACTGGTTACCCACAAACACCTTTCCATTCTTCCAAGTTTTGAAGAACTTCTTAGACATGATGGGGTTTCTACCATGCAACCTCTCCATAAAATCTGCAACACCACCCTTCTTCATAATCCCCCATAGTACCTTATTTTATTTCCATTCCTTGCGATTCATAGGTTCAAACCTTTTCTTACTTCCACCCATTTTACCACTCTGGTTTTCGTTCACACTATCTCTGAGAAGCCTTGTTCTCTGATCTAAAAAACACTTCTCTTGCAATAGCCATAATCCGTGCAAAATAAAGAGACAAGTCACATAATTATCCTTCGCACCAAAAAAGGAATAATGAAACATAAATTTGCAATAAAAACTATTCACTAAAAAGGCACTTAAAAACTCCTCCCGCCTGCTCCGTGAGCGGTCACTAACAATTAATGATTGCACTTCAAAAGGAAAATCATTAATGTCATCCCCTTTTGTCATCAAATCAACCTTACAAGCCACGTTGGCAGCCCATTCAACAACAATATTAGTCTCTCTATAGTTGTGTGTGATGACACAATCCTCAAAAGATTTGATAAGGTGATTAGCCTTATGCATAACATTATGTATAGTCCATGAAGGGGTGAAATCATTATTTAAACATTTTTTAATGTTCAAAGAGTCACCTTCAAGCCATAATTTTTTGCATCCCTTCTCCTGAGCCATAATCAAACCATAGAGAGTAGCATTACCCTCCACAACATGGATGGATTGAGCACCAATAGGAATCACTCTCACCCCTTTAGAAAGACCATTCTCATCTCTGATAACATCACCACATCCATCCACTCTTGGGTTCCCTTTAGAAGCCCCGTCAAAGTTAACTTTCATCCAGCCACGGGGAGGACAATCCCATCTTGCTTCATTCCTCAATGGCTCCTTCTTATAGTAATTAATATTTCCTTTAATCTTCTAGTTCTAAAAGATAGTAATATCATCATCCTCTAAAGGTTCAATCAAATTACTCTTCAAATAAAGATTTTCCAACATAGCTCTTTTGATCTTATGAAAAAACACCTTATCATTCGAGGCCTTATTTTGAAACACTCTATCATTTCTTTCTTTCCAAACACCCCAATAAATTTAAGGTACTATGAGTTTCCAAACATAAGACATAGTATCAGTCTTTGAAGGTGACACCCAAGATGAAAAAAATCTCCGCAAGTCCTCTGAGAAGATCCAATCCACATTCAACAACTTTAAGCATTTTTTTCCATATTTTGCTAACATATGGGAAATGAATAAACATATGGTTAACAAACTCCTCATCTTGTTTAAAAAGATAACACATATTAGCCATAGTAATTCCCCTTCTTCTCAAGTTATCAACAGTTAGAATCTTGTTTTGGAGCATAATCCAAAAGAAAACATTGACCTTAGGAGTGAGGCCCTTAATCTAAGCATTAGCCCAACAGGGCACAATATTATTGTCATAGTCTTGATGGTACAAAGAAGAGATAGAGAAAGTGCCATTAGTGTTATACTTCCAAATAAGATTACCCTCTTCCTCAATTAAAGTAACATAATTCAAAATTTTATTAATATTGCCGAGGGACTGATTTATAATAGATAAATCAAACCAATGATCACACTCCCAATAGTCAGCCACTTTGAGACCAATCATCAATTTACATCGGTCCTGTTAGAATAACTGAGGGGGGGGGGGGGGGGGAATCAGTGGCCTAANGGGTGAATCAGTGGCCTAAAAAATTAATACAATAATTCAACCAAAACTTTATACCATAAATATAAAACCTCTAGTTATCTTCAGTCCTACAAGATGTATGCCTTAAAGTAATCTTATCAAATATATTCTTCTCGGTGAATATACTATTTATCCTTTTCTTAAGCTTTACCGAATAGCAGTTATCTTTTCCTAGCCTTTACTGAATATCAGTAAATAAACTTAGTATTTATCAATCAATCCTATTTTAGTAATGTGTAACACAAAACATCAAATCAATGAACCATATACACATTTGACACATGGATTTTTAACATGGAAACCCTGCTAAGGGAAAAACCACTTGGGACCGGTAACCCAAAATTTTCACTCTTCTGAAGTGAGCTCAATGAAGAGCCAACCAGCTTGTTAAAGGTTACAAACACACTGTTAAGTGCAACCTTGTTAGAGGATTTAAAACCATTGGTTAGTCTTTTGACCTTGGGCATTCACTATGCTATCAACAAGAAAAAACTTTTGATACTCTTGAGTATCTCAATACATTAAGGACTATTAAATCTCACTCGATAATTGATTTTATGAATCAATGGTTAAATTGAAACAATAAATGATTTGTTCATTAATACAACTTAACTTGCAGATTTTTAGATCTAGATTGTAAGTCCATAATACCTCTCTGATCAATATGCTCTTTTGTTCCTTTTCTCCCCTCCTTGTTCTTTCTTCTCAGTGAATTCTGTTGCTTCTCTGTTGCTCGGTGTCTGCAGAATTCTTGGCTCTGTTCCTCCAGCCTATATGATCAGATCTGCATGAATACTTCTATCTTCACCATAATTATATTCATCATTCCCCCCTTTTCATAATGAATTGCTTGTCTCTTTATATAGACATGATTTCACCACTTACATTCCTTGTCTTTCTTGTTCTTGACATAGATAGATTTCTTGATCCACAAATATCACTATGCATTTCTTTAATCTTTAAAGCTTAGCTTTAGATGTATTCCAAAAATCTCTCCTTGTTTTCTATGCTTTAAATCTCCTTTTTATCCTTAGTTTATCTGATCGATGAAAACAAAGCAATCAATCAGTTAACTCTAATTATAGCTCATGCCAACTAAGTATTTTGTCATTTCCTAACTCCGGTTCTGATCAGTGATCAACTCTTAGTTTGCTCGATCATTGAATCGAGTTGTCCTGGGGTATCAATATTGTCCTTCGGTCAACACTTTGAACTACTTGGGGTTCACTTCAGTTATGCTCGGGGTTGTGGTGCTCGAGATACAGTGTGACTACTCGGGGTTCTCTGTCCGTTGGTGTGCACTGTCAGTCAATGTTTACTGTCACTCAGTGTACACTGGCTTTATATGTTTACCGATAACATACAATTTATCTCTTTGGTTTCATTGAAGTCTATGACAATATTTATATGACCAGTCAAATTATATCAAGTTGACATCAATGAGAATACAATACATTAACTAATTTAATGTCTTGCATTAACTTTCTGCAGCTTGGTGATCATCAACTTATCATCTTCAAACATTCAATCAGTTATAGTTCATCAATCTCTCCCTTTGGAATTGATGGAAACATACTTATCAAAACAATATGAAATATGTAATGTAAAGCATGCAATATCATACCAAACTTATTGTTCTATAACCAATACAAATGTATGACTATTGGTAAGCTCTTTTTAACTTAGATTTGATTCTTACAGAGTAATTTCTTCATTCTTCATTCCCTTCACTAGATAGATGTAGAAAATTCTGATTCTGTCTCTCCCTTTGTTGTAGAATCTCTTCTCCCTTTTTTGGATAGATATGGAGTGTTAAATTTTCTCCAATTCTCTCCCTTGGATAGATGGTTGTTTCTTTGAATCTTTCTCTCCCTTTGACTATTCCTCTCCTTGATGGATATTTCTTTTCTTTCCCTTTGGATAATAGATATTTCATATGGATATATTCATTTAGTTCATATCTCCATATTCATTAAGTACATATCTCCCTTTGACAACAATGCCAAACAAAAATATATCATTGTATATCTCTTTTCCATCACCAATATAGCTCTGTAGTAGCCAACAATATCTTTGGTGTTCAGTTAAGCTAAGTACCTTCTTGTACTAATATATCATTGCAGTCCATTACTTTTCTTGCATCAACATGAATGATCTTCTGATAATGTGTAGGCTGATGCAGCCTCCTAGTCAGCTTAGTGACCATTAGACAAGGGTCGGACCCCTAGTCTCTTCCTCAGGTACTCAAATGTATCTTTTGGCAAAGGATTTGTGAATATGTCTGCTAATTATTCCTTGAATTATACATATTCTAGTATCACTTCTTTCTCTTGTACTTGTTCCCTTAAGTAATTGTACTTAATAGCAATGTACTTTGTCTTAGCATGCATGACATGGTTCTTTGAAATATTTATAGCACTTGTATTATCACAATAGATAATTACTGGTTCAAGGATTTCCATGTTCATACCTTTCAGTAATTGTTTGATCCATGCAATGTTAGAGAAATTTGTAGTAGCAACCACATATTCTACTTCTGCAGTTGATTGTGATATGCATCCTTTCTTTTTACTTATCCATGTGACATGTCTGTCACCCATGAAGAATGCTCCTCCCATTGTTCTCTTTCTATCATCTATGTTTCCAGCCCAATCAACATCTGTACAGACTTGAAGCTCAAATTTGTCTTCTTTATTATACCACAAGCCATAGTCTCTGGTATTCTTTAGATATCTCAGAATTATTTTGACAAAAATATGTGTGATTCCTTGGGATTAGCAGAGAATATTGCAACTATACCAACAACATGTGCTATATTTGGTCTAGTATGTACAACATACATTATTTTTGCAATCATAGATCTATATAAGATCTGATTTAATTTGGTTGACTTGTATTATTTTGTCAATTTGCATCCGGTTTCCATAGGTGTCCCAACTAGTTTGGAGTCCTCCATTTTGAATATCTTCAGAACTTCCTTGATGTATTTGGATTGTGTGATGTAGATGCCTTCATCCTGTTGTAGAATCTGTAGACCAAGAAAAAATTTGATCTCCCCAAACATTGACATCTCAAACTCTTTGCTCATTTCAACAGAAAATGATTTGCATAACATATCATTACCTCCAAATAT
Organism: Thuja plicata; assembly: GCA_018584345.1. NCBI lineage: Eukaryota > Viridiplantae > Streptophyta > Pinopsida > Cupressales > Cupressaceae > Thuja > Thuja plicata. Next base: position 1,933,792 of record MU224186.1, read on the forward strand.
GATATCATCAACAAATATTTCAGCAATCAATGTTATCATCAATATCTTCTTTTAAATACAGATTACTGTTATCACATATTCTTACAAATACAATACTTATGAGATAAGAGTGAAGTATTTCATACCTTTCTCTCAGTGCTTGTTTCAATCCAAACAAGGATTTGTTTAGTCTACAAACCATGTTCCTCTTGTTAGCATCAACAAACCCTTCTGGTTGTTCAATGTATACTTCTTCTTCTAGTATCCCATTTAGGGATGCAGATTTGACATCCATTTGGTATACTTTGAATCCTTTGAAAGAAGCATATAAGAAAGTAGAATTCTTACTCCTTCTAGCCTAGCAACGGGTGCAAAGGTTTCTCCATAATCAATACCTTCTTCTTGTGCATACCCTTTGCATACTAGTCTTTCTTTGGGCTATGTGCACCAAGTTGTGGACCAAAAGGGGGGGTATAAGTGGACACATTTTTTCTGGAATCAGGTAAACTTGAACTTGGAATAGGAGTTTGAGGGTCATGCACTCAAAATAAGATGTGTAAAAAATAAAAATTGTAGTACTCTGAATCTAGTTTCTAGAACACTATTTTTTTTAAAAACCTGATAAGATTAAGAGGGTCAAACGTCGCGCACACGAAAACATGTTCTTGATTTGTTTGGAAAAACATAACATAGCTATTTCTGTACACGGTACAAAAGGTATAGTTATATTCAATATTTTTAAAATCCCTTTGATAGGATGATAGGTAAGAGTGAGATCTATAAGTTGTGTTATTTTTTGTAATTTTCTGATGAGTATTTTTTTCTGTTATTTTTTGAAGTGGTCGCATCCTGAAAATTTGGTACCTGTTCGTGCGCTGGGCATAACTTGCATCAAAATAATTGAAAATGATTTTTGTTTTTAAAAGTGTATATAATCAAGTGTAGATAAATAATATGTAATTTATTTGTAATTTGATTAAGTATTTCAAAAGTTATTAAAAAAATGGTAGACATATGTCTGTGAGTACAATCAAGACACTGGTAAAGAAAATTAAAGTTTACTATGCTAATGTGGTCCAAAAATAGAAAAATTTATATGGTTAGAAAGATAAGAAGATGTATGAGATTATGGTAAAAATTATAAAGCTAACTAATTGACAAATTGTAAACCTGATGAAGATAAAGTTGAGAAATCATCTTACGAGATAAAACAACGTCTAAAAGATAAAAAAAGGAGGGAAAATGAGCCTCCAAGCCTTTGGGTCATTTTTCAAGCCTCTTCCCGAGCCATAACCCGACCGGTTTCTAAAAAGACAAAAGTACTTCAAAATCTGACGGGGTTCTGTAAAGAAAAAAGTACTTCAAAACCCGATCGGGTTCTGAAAAGAAAAAAGTACTTCAAAACCCGATCGGGTTTTCAAGAAGTAAAAACTATTCATTTTATTCTTCATAACCAGAGAGAGAGAGAGAGAGAGAGAGAGAGAGATAATGCTCTTGAAATGTTGAACCATCAGAAGCATAGAGCGTGACATTTGGATTAGCCACTGCTTCGCCTGAGATTTTCCAAAGTAACCCAATCTCCTCTTCTGCACTCTCACTTTGTTTCGCTTCCTCTGCACGCAAGATTTCAATCTCTTTTTACCTTCTTTGAATTGTACCCAATTGGTTCTCGCTCTCTGCATGCAATGATGAAATTTGTTGTCTCAGGGCTTTGATAATTTGACCAATTTGATTTTCCCCATCTTCTCGCAATAATCTCATCTCTTCTTGCAGATTTTCAGTAATTCCAAATTGTTTCTCACCCTCTAACGTAAGTATTTTGTTTTCTTCCTTCACCTTGCGAAGTTCGTATAAAATACATGTATGTTAATCTTCATAGTATTTAGGAGGCACAAATTGGTAACAATTTGAGCAGTAGGAATTAGAAAATGCACACCCTTCTTCACCAAACTATATAGATGGGCAACCTGAAATACACCTGGAAGTAGAGTTTCTCCCTTCGCTTTAGGCCATTGCAAATTAGCAAAAGTTTTCTGCTCTTCCCTCCAACAAAATAGCTTATTTCAATGGTCACCCATGAATTTTTTTAAATGGCTGATTGGTTGCCTTTGCCTCTTTCAATGGCCATCCATGATTTTTTCTGCAATCTTCCAACCTTTCGTACATAGTTATTACAATTTAATACCCTCCTAGTACACAGGTGTTTCAAGTGAGTTAAATTGTACTCTCTCTCTCTCTCTCTCTCTCTCTCTCTCTCTCTCTCTCCAAAGTAACCCAATATCCTCTTCTGCACTCTCACTTTGTTTCGCTTCCTCTGCACGCAAGATTTCAATCTCTTTTTGCATTCTTTGAATTGTTCCCAATTGGTTCTCGCTCTCTACACGAAATGATGAAATTTGCTGTCTCAGGGCTTGGATAATTTGACCAAGTTGATTTTCCCCATCTTCTCACAATAATCTCATCTCTTCTTGCAGATTTTTAGTAATTCCAAATTGTTTCTCACCCTCTGACATAAGTATTTTGTTTTCTTCCTTCACCCCGCGAAGTTCGTATAAAAGACATGTATGGTAATCTTCACAGTATTTAGGAGGCACAAATTGGTAACAATTTAAGTAGTAGGAATCAGAAAATGCACACCCTTCTTCACCAAACTGTATAGATGGGCAACCTGAAATACATCTGGAAGTAGAGTTGCTCCCTTCGCTTTGGGCCATTGGAAATTAGCGAAAGTTTTCTGCTCTTCCCTCCAGCAAAATAGCTTATTTCAATGGTCGCTCATGAATTTTTTTAAATGGCTGATTGGTTGCCTTTGCTTCTTTCAATGGCCATCCATGATTTTTTCTACAATATTCCAACCTTTCATACATAGTTATTACAATTTGATACCCTCCTAGTACATAGGTGTTTGAAGTGAGTGAAATTGTACTCTCTCTCTCTCTCTCTCTCTCTCTCTAAAGTAACCCAATCTCCTCTTCTGCACTCTCACTTTGTTTCGCTTCCTCTGCACGCAAGATTTCAATCTCTTTTTGCATTCTTTGAATTGTTCCCAATTGGTTCTCTCTCTCTACA
>MU224186.1:1968891-1978935 GCA_018584345.1 Thuja plicata
AAATAAGAGTAAAAGAATGATGGTTGGATGTTCCAAATGATGTTCAAGGTTGATTCAGAAGCCAATAAGTGATTGGTTGGGGTATGAGTCTATGTATGAGTTCAACATTGGTTGAATTGAGTCCAAGGATGGAGGGCGAGAGTTCAAATCAATTTGAGTCATGATGGCTAGACAAGGAAGTGAATTCCTTGAGTTGAATTACATTAGAAAAAATTCTTTGACCATAAAGCAATAGCAAAAAAATCTACACTAAGTTACCACCATACAAATTATTAAGATATGATATTTTTAAAATAACGTAGTATTCTATTTTAGGAATATTTATAAAACATTACCTCAGGTGTTTGAGCTACCCGTCTATGTGTACTATAACGAGTACTCCTTGGTGTGCTTATACCACCAGCTGCACCCTGCAATGCATATTATTCATATATCAATTTAGATTCTTCTATACACAAAATTTTATTTACTTTTAACAGATTTAGGTAATTAATTAAAATAACATGTCAAAACACAAATTTAAACAAACCCGTGTCAGCTCTGAACAATACACCATTGACAATAGATAATCTGTGAGGGCCACATCCTCAGTAGTGGATTCCTAGCATCTTTTTCTGCAATGTACACATGAATGGGATGTCAAACCATTCACACTCGCATGGCTATCTGAATCATCACATAGACCATTACAACTGATGCAAATATGCTCAATGGTCTGGGCTGACTCTGGAAATGTATCTGATGATAATGGATCTCACACAAGATGAGATGATCCTAATGGTGCATTTGATGGTGATGGAGCTGGCGCAGGATGGGATGATCCTAATGGCGCATTTGATGAAGATGAAGGTGACACTAATCCATCCTCTCCAACTAACTAAGTGCCATGCTGGATAATGACATCAGTCAATGATGCAGGTGCATGAAGAGTTAGTATATCCATAGTCTCCTTCACCACTACTGGGACCACAACATGAATGAGGGTTTTTCTCACAGTATGCCTCCTCTCTTGTGGTCGGGTAATCCTATGTGTCCTAGGTCTATCCTACATAGAGTCTCTCCCTCTACATTGGAACTCACGAAAGTCAAAGTAATTTGGCTTCTCGCCAATGATAAACTCACAGTATAGCTTCCTCAAAAAATATAAAGGAACCTCATTATTATTTCAAGGTGGTTGGTCAAATACCATGTAACACCTATCCCAAAAAGCTGATTTCATCCCCCTGTGAACACACAAATGTATAGGAAATTGTTTTGTATTAACTTCTAGGGAATTGGTAGTATTAGGATCAGTGAAAAGGGCACATATGTCACCTTTTTCTATGCCTTTTCTTTTCACATCCTCATAGGATAAACCATCAGCATAAAATGTATGATACCTATCCCTCTATGAACCCCATTTTTTCACCTCTTGAGACACCTCATTTGCACTATTGGACATTTTTTCTAATGTAGTGGCAAGGGTAGAGTGATGCTGAAGACCGTAAGCCTTCAACCTATTGAACAATATATTAATTTGTGCACTATTTTGGTTAAGGCGTTGCACAAGGTCTTCTTATGATGCATCTACATGACCTAATGACACATGTGGAGGGCGTATGGGTGGCGATGGTTGTGGATGAGGAGAATTTTGAGGAGGGTTTACGGGTGGAGATTTTGGTTGAGGGTTTATGGGTGGTGAGGGTTGTTGAGGGTTTATAGGTGGTGATGATGGTGCTTCTACGGGGGTGGTCTTTCATTTCATTTTTGTCTTTTTGGGTTGTTTGATGAATCTAGAATGAAATTGATAAAAGAAAACAAAAAATCAATAAAATAACCTAATTTGATTACAATTGCAAAAAAAAAACAACAAAAACAAACAAACTTACCTTTGTTACGGGGCACGATTGGTTGAAAATCTTGATCGCATCATGTTTTGTTCAAAGCATGATTGGGTTTTGCTATTGTTTACCCTCCTCCACACTTCTGCTCCACAGTTTAGGTGTTAAAAATGGCCTAAGCCACAGACAGTTCTATTTTTGATATATTTCTCATAACCCGATCGGGTTATGAGAAATATCTCATAACCTGATCAGGTTATTATAAACTCAATGAGTCTCATAACCCAATCAGGTTATGAGAAATTCCTCATAACCTGATCGGGTTTTGAGGTGCACACAATTGTTTATAATATACCAAGCCTAGAACGATTTCAAAATTTCAATAACTCGATCGGGTTATTGAAAAATTGATTTTTTTTAAAAGGTGTGTCCACTTTTTTGGTCCACAACTTGGTGCACACACCCTTTGTTCCTTGTGACTTCTCAATTCTCATTCAGTTGGTTTTTGAATATCCATTTGGTACCTATGACATTTTTGTCATTCGGTCTAGGTACTAATGTCCATGTTTTTTTCTTCTCAATTTTCTCAATCTCTTCATTCATTGCATTGACCCATTCTTGATTCTCAAGTGCAGTATTGATAGATTTAGGCTCAAAATCAAAAATCAAACATCTAGTGTTCAGTGACTTACTTCTTGTTCTCATTCTAGCCTTTTTGTCTCCTATGATCTGGTTCTGTGGATGGTGTCTTTTTAAATACTTGGAATGTAGAGGTTCGTAAATTTTTTCATCATTCTGATCATCATCTTGACATTCATTTTGGTCTTCACCACTCGATACATCATTGTGAGCAATTTCCTAATTTTCGGTGTGTGTAACCTGGTGCTCGGTTGCATTGTTCTATTTCTCGGTAGCGATACACTGTTACTCGGGCAAAGTGTCAGGTTCCTCACTATAGATAAATCTGTTGTAATCTTCTGGTTCTTTTATGCTTTCCTCATCATTTTTCTCAGCAAATTCATCCACTTTAACATTTGCACTTTCAATGATTTTGTTAGAGGATTTGTTAAGACATTTATAAGCCTTGCTTTTGGTAGAATAACCTAGAAATTTTCCTTCATCACTTTTGGAATCAAGCTTTCCATTCTATCATATTTCAATATATAACATTGACTTCCAAAAATTTTAAAGTAACTTACATTAGGTGTGTATCCATACCATAGCTCATAAGGTGTCTTTCTTCAATTGAACTCAGTCTAATGTATAGAGAGAAGTACTTACAGCTTCTCTCCAAAATGTTTGTGTGATGCCTTTCTCAATCGTCAATGTTCTGGCACAATAAAAAATTGATATGTTCCTTCTTTCAACAATCCCATTCTGCTGTGGTGTTCTTGGTGTAAAAACCGGTCTTGTAATTCCATGCTCATTACAAAAGTTAGTGAATTCATCAGAAACAAATTCTCCTCCTCTATCTGATCTTTTATATTTTAGTTCCTTTCCACTTTGTTTTTCAACTATATCTTTATACCATTGAAACATCTTAAATGCTTCCGATTTCTCTTTTAAGAACACAACAACCATCATTCTAGAATAATCATCAACAAATAGAATGAAGTATCTATCACCATAGTAGCTCTTTGTTCTCATTGGTCCACATAAGTCAGTATGGACTAGCTCTAGAACAGCATTAGATGTGTAGGTTTTTCTCTTGAAACTAGACTTTTCCATTTTACCTTTTTGACAATTCTTACACATGACATGGTCGGGTTTTGACATGCTCGGTAAGCCTCTTACCTTTTTCTTCGTGCTTATCCTAACCATGTTGTCAAAATTCACATGGAATAACCTTTTATGACACAACCAAATGTCTTCATTTCTAGCCAATAAACAAGTGGTCTTAATATCATCAAGATAGAATAGGTTACCTTTTGTTTGTTTGCCAGTACCGATCAACCTTCCTGATTCACTATAAATCTTTGCCTTTTTGTTCTCAAATGCAACTCAGTGTCCTGTGTTATTCAGCTTTGAAACACTTAATATATTATAGTTAAGTCCTTTCACCCAATTTGCATTTTCACATCTGATCAGATTATTCAACATGATGGTTCCTTTACCTTCTACTAGACAAGGTGATTCATTACCCATTCTTACTGATCCACCATTATAATATTCAAAAGTTTCAAAATTTTCCTTATCTCCAGTCATGTGGTGAGTACAACCACTATCAATAATACAGAGATCATTTTTACTAACCTTAGATATGATTGCAGTTTAAACATACCTTTCTTCTTCGTCTGAATCATCCTTCATAGCAACAAATACCACCTCAATATCTTCATCAGATTCAGTGTCAGTATTTTTAGCTTTGTTCTCAGCTAGGTAATAAGCCTTCTTTCCTTTGTCCTTGTAGTCTTAGTTATCTCTTTTGTTAGATTGTTAGTTGCTTCGGTAATCTAGGTCATCACCTCTATCAAACTTCTTTTCATATGATCTGTCATTGTTTCTGTCTTATTTTCTCTTGTTAGGGCATCTAGCAGCAAAGTGTCCAATTTATTTGTAATTAAAACAGATCAATGGTAACTTACCTTTGTATCTACCTTTGCCTCTTTGAAATCTTCTTGCCATTAGTGCTTCAATTTCACCAAGTTCTTGTTGATCACTATCATTTCTCATAGTGTGTTTATGACTTGATTTACTTATTTTCAGAGAAGATTTGAATGCAGACTCAATAGTTGGTAATGTTAATCTCTAAGTTCTGTTGATGATTAGTGACCAACACTCATTCATTCACTTAGGCAATTTTAGTTGGCTATCACTGTGGCTGAGCTAAAACTATGCAAGGCCGAGCAACATTGCCGAGCAGTATTTAGGTTGTTGAGTTGTATCATGCCGAGCCGAGTAGGATACTTAGTGCTGAGCAACAGAGATGTTAAGTGTTGAGCAGAATAGTTTTTGTATACATGTCTAGAATGATTCAAACTTCAAGGATAAGTGTTCAGGCCAACTTGTATAAGCTTTTTGAGCCAACTTATATATGCATTTAATATTTTCCTACGGAGTCAGTTATGCATTTAATTGTTTTATCCTATGCATGATCTATTGTAGTCATTAAGGGCCCGTTTGGTTGGGGAATTGAAAAATAATGCAAATCATGGTTATCTATACCCTGGTTATGCAAACCACGGTTATGCTTTTTTGGGACTGTTTGGTTGCCCTGGAAGATGGATTTGTAAATCCACATTCTCCGTTTGGTTGTCAAATTGAAAATAGGAATTCGAATTTATGAAATTCTCATTCTCTGTTTGGTTGAACATTTTTGAATTGGGATTAGAATGCAGGTCTCCATATTCTCTGTTTGGTTCTGCACTTTGAATTAGAATTTGAGTTTGGGTCTCCATCTTCTTCGTTTGGTTGTTCATTTCAAATTAGAATTGGAATATGACACCGATTTTTTATTTTTCATTCTTCTGATCTTGTCATTCCATTGATTTCCTGAATTTTTAAATCTAACTCTTTAAATCTAACCTCTTTATATAACAACTACATGTATCAAAACTACATTACCTAATTATTATTAATCAATCTTAATTAATTAATTTAAAAAAAATTCTAGCCATTGGCTCTATGCCATGGAGCACAAATGATCAAAATAAATAGCTTTATAAACCGCTTGAGGGAACGTAACCAATTTATATAGTTTGAAGGTCAAAGCAAGTTTTTAAAATTTAAAATATTTCTTGCTCTCATGTCAACGATAAAATCTATATGATTAGACTGTAGAAATTTCATGAGTTTAAATAATGATTTTAACTTAAACTCATCTGTTAAATTGTTTTAGTAAATCCACCGGCAAAAAAATAAAAAATGAAAAATAAAAATAAAAATAATCGTAAAACCTATATAGCATGTATATTTGAAATGAATAGTAGTACTATGAAATTCAACATAACAGAAGTCTCTGTCTCTAATAATCTAGCCATCCTTCAAACTGGACCTGAAAACGTAACGATCTGCAAATCTTGAATTTTTTTTTATCCTTGATCAAATTTTCCTCTTTTCTTCTTTGTGCATTTAGGGTTTAGAGGCGAGATCCTTAGGACAAGATATCATTCTGGTAAAAATCTCTGTTTTCTGCTATGAATAAGTGAGAGCATCCAACAGAGCCATCCGGCTACCCACAAGAACTTTAAACAGTTCATTAATCTGGCTTTCAAAGCAATCCATCCCATCTTCCAATTCTGCCATACATTCGCTTAATCACTGCACCGACTGCCTCAATTCTAAATCCTGCCCTTCCTCAAGCGGGACGAACTTGCAATTTAAGAAAATATTTAGCAGATCATACAAACCCTGGGAAGCTGAATTGATGGCACAAATCTTGTCCAGCAAAACACAGACAGTCCCTTTGTTTCTACGCTTTTCGACCTCTTCCTTCACTTTAAGCTGAAGTGCTTGAACGGCGGAGTGCGCAGCGCAGGGGACCCGACAAAGATTAAAATGGGGTTTAAATCCAAAAATGTGGAGTTGCCCGGACCCGACGGGAAGATTAAATTTGGTTTATTTGAGCACATAACCGTGGATTCAAAAGTCATTCCACCTCCTGAGGTGGAATTGCGAAATCCACGTTTTCGGCGAAATGGGGTCATGCAAATCCACATTCCCATTCTCAACTCTGGCATCCAAACAGGGAATCGCACCCCATAACCGGGTTATGGGCGGCATAACCCGTTTATGGGGTGCAACCAAATGGGCCCTAATTGTTATACCTTGGAGGTATGGGTATTAGATCTTGATTGTTGATCTAGATCTCGCTATCAGACTTGAACAGATATATAAGATTGCTTCTAAACCCTATTTTAAGAGTGTGTGGAGAGAAGTGGTGACTGCATTTTGAAGTGAATGCATAGAGGTTATTTTGTTAAGAAGCAGAGATCAAGCAGAGTGACAGCACAGTGAACAACAGAGTAAAGTTATATCAGATTGTGAGATCATAGAAGGTACTGGAAAGAGGAGATCCATCATCAGCATCTGAGTGCATAATGGAGGATCATTATTTGAAACATTCTAATCATTGTATCAGGTGAAAATCGCTTAACAGAGTGGTTCTAGTAGACCTTTCTAAATTTCCTAATAGAGTGCTTACTTTATTGTAAGTTGAAATCCTTTAACATGGTAGATTGTAATGATCTTTAGCTCTTAACCGGGCAGACCTTTAACAGGGTAGATTGCATTTTGTAATCAAATTTTGTATCCCTAACAGGCACACTTTCATTACTGCAGTAGTGGAGAGTTTTGTGGGTGTCATCCCCACCCCAATTTTACCTATTTGGGTTTCTGGGTTACCAAGTTCTTGTCTTATGAGTTATTTATTTCATTGTGTGGATGTTATTTGATATTACATTAGATTCATATATGTATGAATGTGGATCAGTTTGTTTTGAGTGTTTAAATTTGAAGATCCGATTCACCCCCCCTCTCAGTATCTTGCTTTCCCATTATTGTATTTCCAACAATTGGTATTAGAGCTTAGTTCTCTAAAAGGTCATAATCAGCTTGAGAATACAGATCTTGAGATGGAGATCTACAAGATGGGTAAAGTCATTGAGAATCAAAAGATTGATATTTAGCTAGCACTACAACAGCTTGAGACAAAAAGACAAGAATTAAAGAAGTCCTTGACAACAAGGAAATATTTGGATAAACAAATGAATGACACTCATTATCAGGAAGAGGACACCGCAAATCTATTTCAGAATGGAGATTCTACTAAGACTGATGCAGCAATAGCATATCTACTGGAAAAGAATAGTGCACTATGTGAAGAAGTCAGAAATTTGAAAAAGGAACAAGAAGCCCAATCAATAAGAATGTGTGAAGTTGTTGAACAAAAAAAGAAAGCCGAAGATGACAATGCTATGTCAGAAGAAGACAAAATAATGATGACTATCAGACTTGATGAAAGAACACATGATGTACAAACAATGACAATCAATCAAGTTGACATGGAAAATCAATTACTACTTGTGAATCAGGAGATCAGTAGGAAAGACTTGGAGATTGTAAATCTTAGATCTGAGAATAGTCAGTTGAAAGATGAATTGAGATCTGAGAAAGAAATTAACAACAGAGTGAATGATCCCAATGCAACTATGAGCTACTTTGAACAACTGGTGGAAGCATCAAGAAGACCTAAAGATTCTTCTGGATTAGGTCACGCTGAACAACATACAACCATTGAAGAAGGAGAATCATCTAAGACAAGTGAAAGAAGGTATGCAAAGCCAAGAAATAACAAACCTGTTTTCCACCACTGTAGAAAACCAGGTCATACAACAAACATTTTTCAAAGAAAAAATGGTAAGTCCAATCCTAAAACTAACTTTAATGGTTACTGTATTAACTGTAATAAGTTTGGACATCAAGCACATGAATGTAAGACAAAGGAAAGCAATGCACCTTCCACACCTAGACTCAATGATAATTGCTATAATTGTCAAAAATATGGTCATAAAGAACAAGATTGCAGATCTAAAGGTAAACAACAATGAACATCAAAGGCACAAGAGAAATCACCAAGAAAAGGCAATACTTACAAGTGGGACTAAAACACATGGCATAGTTTTCATTATTGTGGTGAGTATGGACATGTTCCAGAAAACTACATAAAACTACATAAGGACACATTTCAGAGGAAAGTCTAAAATTTGGATGAATGGAAGCCCAGTTTGTCACAGTTGTCTAAAAATCAGTCATACAAGGAAAGATTGTAAGACTAGGGTACCTGCTCCTACTGTTGAGCAGATTAGAGCACAGATGAACTAGACATGGGTTAAGAAATCCGAACCATGCAGCAGTGAAGCTAGTATAGTCGAGGTCACCCAATCCAATGAATCAGGTGATCACATCATCTCCAACTAAGCAAAAGAGGTATGTAAGGAACTGCATCTAAAATTCTTATCTTACATCAGTTCCTAACATGAAATATGCCAAAGTCCATATTTGCATATGTTAAAGATGCACCAGGACACATCTTGAAGACAAATTCCGAGAAGAGCCAATTGCACTATAGGTGCCGAGCACCAATTATGGACACTAAGGCTGAGTTCTTTAGTGTGTGCCAAGTTTGTTGGCCGAGTTAAGTGAGCTGAGTTTGATGCAAGTTGTGTTAGAAAGCCGAGGATAGCTGGCTTGCACTAACTCAATGGGCAGAACATTTATTTCTTAGCTACCTTAACCTTTCAAAATCTATAAAGGATGAACTGTTTATTCTTCATTTTTACCTTGCAATTTTCACTGTTTATGGAGCGATTGAAGTAGTTGCAGAATTGATCTTAATGAAGTTAGCATAAAAAATTTCATTAGCGTGTCATCGGCAATCCTAAAGTGAACAGTACAAAGTGCTACTTGCCGAGGTACTCTATTCTTCATTTTTCAAACCCTAATTTCAAGATTATGGCTGCAAGCACTTCCACACTAGTTAAAACTATGGAGGGAGAACAAGAGAAAATTAAGTTAGTATGGAGTGATGAATGTGCACCTTTCAACTTTCAAGCTGTTCCTAAAAGTGCAATTCAGAGTGATCTGACCGGAGCTCTCTCATCCATTCCACCAAAGGTACTTATGATCAATGATGTAAGATCATGTTACATGGTTAAGATTGGTGAAGTAGGTGATAGTGAATTGAGGAAATCCTACAACAAATTGTGTGTCAATGGAGTTCTAAAGGGAGAATTCAAACATTTAGCAGACAAAGGGTTAACTCATGCCCTAGATTTTCCACAAGGTTTCAAAGACAAATGGATTAAGGTTATTCTTAGCTGATTTCATGATATGTGTATGTGGTTAGATAATGGACCAGTCAAGATTACAAAAAAAATGATTCATTAAGTGACTGGATATCCTGTAGTTAACCAGAAACAAACAATGAGGGATAACAACAAAGAGGAAATTACACTGAACACTGGAGCCGTATGGAACAATAGAGGTATGAACATCTCTACAATTAAAGACCTAGAACTTGATCTTGGAGTAAGAGTAATAGCACATAAGTTCTATCAGTCGAGTAGACTGGATAGTGTTCCTTGTACAGCCATTGACCAGGCATGGAAAATTGTTAAGAAGAATCATACATATGATCTTGCCGAGCTACAATAGACACAATTAGCCAAGAACCTAGCATCAATCAGAAAGGCTAAGAGCTCATCATGTAAGTTTGGTTCCTTAC